>CABFWO010002862.1:89725-105358 GCA_902155825.1 Timema genevievae
GCTGAACCACGCGACCAATTGCGCTAAGCTTCCTTACCCACTGTCTTTCGCGAGTATTGAACATTAATGACTGCACGCTAGAGCCATACTCTTCTCTTCTCCCGAACAATTCTTATCCAACCACCCAACCCTACCGAAGCTATATTTATATTCAACAAAGGAGTCATAATGTGACCACGAGTTCATCAGCCGAGGTAAATTTTAACATCACTGGCGTTATCTTTTTTTTCCCTTGTCTATTTATTCAAGGGTGGTCCTCTATGGGGTTTTTTGGTTGTGTTTTGCCGCAACCTCGCCCCCAGTGTTAATGTGGAGAAGGGTAGGCCTTTCGAGGTGAGGGGGAGAAACACTGAAAGTCTAAACTTTTCAATTATGTTATTATCTGCACTCACAGGCCATTATTGTAGGAAGCTACAATATTGTATAAAAAGTTGAATAGATCCAATGGAAAGTTAATATAATAATAATAATAATAATAATAATAATAATAATAATAATAATTAGCACCGCGTCTTACTACCCGTTCGGGTTATACGCTTAAGTACTAATTACGCTAATGGATTAGGAATTGGGAAGGTTGAATTTAGAGGAAGTGAACCCGCATTTGCGTGGAGGGAGAGTGGAAAACCATTTAGGAAAAACCACCCCCAGTTCACCCGACCGAGATTCGAACCTTGATTTCCCCGTCCTCGGCGGTTGAGCTCAACACGACTAGCGCGTTAGCCAACTACGCCACTGAGGCTGGTGGAAAGTTAATAGAATCTGCTTTTATTTCGACTAGTAAAAATCTAGTTGGCCATCAAAGTTTAGAAACTATATAGCTGAAACTTATAATGATGTTTTCTTCTGAAGTCTTCCAATTATGCTCCATTAATCCACATCACTCGACAAGAGGTTTGCTCTGCGGCCTTGCTTCCTTTCAAGGGAAACCAAGTGTGTGTGTGTGTGTGTGTGTGTGTGTGTGTGTGTGCGCATGCGTGCGTGCGTGCGTGCATGCGTGTGTGTGTGTATATACTCGGTATCAACTTGTCTTGCCTTTGTGCAAGTTTCTTCATGTAAATACAAGTGTGGGATTGTGGGTTGGACAAACTTTTTTTATGGCAACTGTATTTCTATTTCAACAAATTTTTGTTTAGAGTATATTTCTTTTTGAAATGAATACATTTTGCATTTTTTTTTTTTTNTTGCTAGTTGATTTTTTTCCCATCTCTATATATTTAATTAATTACTTGACTTTATTTTGCTTCATTGTTTGTATGCATTATTTTGAAATATTCACATCTAACATTATTTAAACTCATACAGAAGTTAAGAAGCTTTGTAAACAAAGAAAAAATTGCTTCAAATGGCTGTATTAAACTCAAGATTGAAAGGAGGGCAGGGCCTACACACCAGAAAATTGTAGATCTCAAAGTTCACAACCAATTAAACTTTGAGGAATACAGTTTTCTGGTAAGTGTGTAGGTCTTGCCTTTCTATCCCCTTTAAATGTTTAAAAGAAAATAAGAAGCTGTCATGTATTGATTTCATCTAGAGCAATTTGACTTGTTTATTACGTCTAGCTAAGCATAAAAACCCAAATGGGTAGTAGTGATTAAAAAAACCTTCTATCTATCTATATATAGACTTATTCATTTATGTAGCGAATGGCATTGACCTAAGATGCTTATAAAATTATCATATTACATATTTGACTTAATTTTGTTTACTATATAAAACCAATCTGTACTTGCAAATAAATAAATTCAAAATGTATTAAAAATATGTTATATTTTAATTTGTTATATTTGGAAGAAGGTACAGGAAATGTGGATAAAAACATATGAAAGGTAATGAACACAAGATGGCTTTTACAATGAAAAGAAGAACACAGTTCACACTTTACATTGCTGCCACTGGACAAAGAGGTAATGGCTGCCTTTTGAAGAAAATCGAATACTACCGCCTATCCCCCGACCTAGGTTTCATTCTATTAGAACTTATCAGCAGGGTGTTTTAAATGTGCATCTCAACTTCCTAAAAGAGGAAACCAAAAAACATAGTGGAGAAAAAGGAATTAGTAAAGAATGATATGACACACATAGATAGGAACATAGGAATAATATAAAGGACAAACAGAGGAAATGGATATTGGATGTGCATATATATAATATATCTCCATAAGGAAAACCTCTTTTTATTTGCTTTTAGAGTTATTTTGTTATATTTGGATGAATGTACAGGAAAGGTGGAGAAACAAATATAAGGGAGTGAATACATTATGTCTTTTACAGTCATCATTTTAATTTCTAATTTTGAGGCTATTATCAGAACCACTGAAAAAACTAAAGAAATTATAATCACCTAATTATCCAACTAAGGTTTGATAAAAAAAAAGTCACCACAAATTTGCAACTTTAATTATAGCATTGAAAAGCTAACCTAACTTATTTTACTCTAAATTTGATAGTGTTTATCAAAATACTAATAAATTGTAATGTGTTGGTATTTTCTTGATGATGGCTTCTCTTGTTTAATTGTTTTAGCGAGTTTTGCACGTGGATCAGGCTCACAGCATGTTTGTGACTGGTCTTGAGTTCTTGCCCCAGTCGCTAGATGGGCCGCCAATCACCAGCACCTCCGAGACGGCTGTTGTCAGTATATCAGTGGACAATAAAGTGTGTATACACAGTGTAGACTATAGAAGTAAGTATGAATCATAGTTTCAAAAAGTTCTGCCACTAGTGGAACAAGTTTCTTTAAACCCATTGAATACAAATAGTCAGTCATATGAAAACCAGTCACTCCAACACTAGGCCTGTTACCTTGAAAATACATCCACTAATTTCATACTTTTGCTGGATTAAACTTGTTTTACAGTTAATATAATTGCTTTCTGTGAAACAAATGATGATACCTAAAAGAAACTAACACATCTTATCACTCACAACTATAGTTTGACAAAGAGGAGTACCAGTTGTCTAACACATCTTATCACTCACAACTATAGTTTGACAAAGAGAAGGACCCGTGGTCTAACACGTCTTATCACTCACAACTATAGTTTGACAAAGAGAAGGACCAGTGGTCTAACACATCTTATCACTCACAACTATAGTTTGACAAAGAGAAGGACCAGTGGTCTAACACGTCTTATCGCTCACAACTATAGTTTGACAAACAGGAGGACCAGTGGTCTAACACATCTTATCACTCACAACTATAGTTTGACAAACAGGAGGACCAGTGGTCTATCACATCTTATCACTCACAACTATAGTTTGACAAACAGGAGGACCAGTGGTTAAATGATGGTATAATGGAAATTGAAAAAATAAGGAAAGCTAAACAGATTGAGTGAAAAGTGAAAATTGATTGAAGAAAGCCCACCAAGGGAAAGAGGTAAACATGTGAGAAGAATACAATATACAAACTTTATATCATCTTCCTTTCTTCTGTCTTCTTTAGCAGAACACACACATTTTAACACAATCATATTATTTATATCTCAGCATTATTGCCTTTATCAAAAATTAGAGGGAAATAGTGAATAAAAACACCAGCCTACTCCATTTTGTCTTAAACTGTTTAAAACAATGTGTTAAACTGATGGGGTAAAATAAATTCTCTCACACCTTTGTATGAATTTGATTAAAATATATAGATTGCATTTCTACAAACAAACATTACATCTTTCAGGTACATTGCCTTTCTGGGTGGCTGTGTTGCTCGTCGTCATTACCATGTTTTGTGCCTTCATGCTGTGCAGCTATCTTGGTATATGACCTTCCATTCAACTAGGCATCGTAAGGCTCAAACATGACTTAAACAACCAACATCTCTATTTTATATTACATAAATAAACATTCATAACTAGTATATTTAATTCCTGAACATTCTTGGGTGGTTTAGTATTTTTTTAATTTTCTTTGTGTTGCACATTGGGATGAATAATAGTTTAAATAGATTAAGTGGCTGCTTTTGGTGGATAAACTGTAAATCAGGATGCCAAGTTGTGTTGTAAATGGCTTTGATAAGGAAATCCGTATGGATGTACAACTATTTGTGAGTGTTTTATAGTATTCCAAGATGTTCTTACACCGGTTCAATTTGTCTCGTTACGCTTATATTTTTATCTTTTATTGTTTTCACTCTTTACAGCCAAACTTTTTTATGAATTCCTGTCTAGATGATTGTTATGTTACATTTAAATATATTATTTTTTAAATTGTGATTGTATAGTGTAAATATCAAGTTTCGACTTGTAAACTATTACCTATAAGGTTTTTACTGTGAATGTATATTTTGCATATACGTCTCTTATTATAAAGGAATGTTCTTCCTTAAACCATCAAAGGCCAACTTTTTTTTTACAGAAGAACTTGTACTTATTGTCACTTTCAAAATAATTAGTACATTTTATTTTAAGTTTTATTTAATTTCCTTAGAATAACATTAAAACAGGTATAGTATGATATTTTTTTAATTATATTCTATTTTTAACTGTCAAAAATGTGCTATTTTATTTTACTATAGAAAACTTGCAACAAAGCATTCTGTTTTTCATAAAGTTTTTTTTTTAACTTATATACTTATTCTTGCCAATGCTCGACAAAGTTTTACAAATAGACACCTTGATCATCACAGAACATCCTACCCTTGCATTAATATTCACATTACATTTAAAGTTGAAATAAATGTTAAAATATTTAGCTTCGGATTATTCTTAGGTTTGCTCTTTTTAACAATGTGCCCAGCCATACAAAATTTAATAATTTAAAAATTGTGATAGATAACAAAAAGTGTTGAGAAAAATGTAAATTGAAATAATTAGTAGTAAAATTCTTTTGTTAGTGAAAACTAAGAAGTCACCATTAAGATATCCGGTAATAGGGGCATTAGACACTTATACACGTTCAGTTTATCGTATCACAGTAGAATACATTAGAAGCAATGCTATAACATGTGTATGATAATAAATCATGTTAGAATATAAAAAAACCTTAAAAACAACAATTAAGTTATAAGTATAAAATAAATTATTGCCAAATGGTTTTAAAATATGTGTAACAATGTTGAAACATTATACAATAATATAATTCAAGTGATAAGGGAAAAAACCTTAATGAAAGAATAGTTACAAATAAATTTATCTCTTCATATATGCATACACGTTTCACACTTTCAACTTATTTTCATTTTCACATATTTTTTAAAATTGCTGGAAATATTTATTTTTCATGATAAGAAAGATAAAAAAATTTATTATTTATAATGTAGCAGTTTCATATTTGAAAAAGTTACTGAAACTTAGTGTATTTATATAACAAGCTAAGCTGTCATATTGATATTATTGGATGTATCATTTAGCAAATAGATAGCTTTCGATGACAAACAAATGTTAATAAAAATGTAATAGAAGAAATATTATCAAGGCTTAACCCAGCGGCTAGTCTAGATTTGGTTACCCACTGATATGCAAGTTCCGATTGGTGCAATTATTGGTATTATATTATTATTATTATTATTATTATTATTATTTAGCACCGCGTCTTACTACCTGTTCGGGTTATACGCTTAAGTACTAATTACACTAATGGATTAGGAATTGTGAAGGTTGAATTTAGAGGAAGTGAACCCGCATTTGCGTGGAGGGAGAGTGGAAAACCATTTAGGAAAAACCACCCCCAGTTCACCCGACCGAGATTCGAACCTCGATCTCCCCGTCCTCTGTGGTCTGGCTCAACACGACTGGCGCGTTAGCCAACTACGCCACTGAGGCGGGTAATTTTTGGTATAGTACCAATAGTTTATTTCCAGCAAGTTATTTTTTCCATAAATAGTCCTAATTATTTTGATGAAGTTTGTATTATTCTATAGAGACTGTGTTTTGTCACATGACACTGTACTAATACCCATTTGATTTTAACTCTCAGATATTTACTCTTTAACTCACAAATAATGAGGTTACATAACACTGCCATGTCACCTTTCACTGCTACTTTTCTCCATCAGTGTTATTTTTAATATACCTGTACTCAAATTTCATCATTTATGTTGATGGTTCTGAATGTAATTCACAAGTGATTTTAATACTAATATTACTTGACTCTAAATGTTCCTTTTCAAAGTATAGAAGTAATTTATTTAGTGACCAAACATTTAAATTAGGTACAAATAATGTTTATTGTTTATTCAGCCTCAGTACACTTGGCCAAGATTCCAACCCTGGCCTCCATCACTAGCAATTTGGCTTACTACTAGCATGGCACTTTAAACCATGCCATCACATATACAACGTGTATCTAAAACATTGCATCAAACTTTGGCAGGCTGTTCCTTGGGTGAAAATAGAATAATTCACATCAGCAACCTAGGGTTCATCTTGAATAATAAGGGCGGTATACACCCCTAAAGATAGAGCTAAAAATGACTGTTGTGTGAAATATTATGAAAACTGCTTAGGGTATTACAACGAATATTTGTATACTACTTATTGAAACCTTGATCATTAATAAATTAAATGTGCTGTTACCGTTATCCACCCCCATTATGTAAAAAGGGGGGAGGGTTGTAAGACTTTTTTCTGCAATAAAATATGTAAGAGTAAGTATTGCCTATTTTGACTTAAGATTACAAAAACATGGAGTAAAAATTAACAAAAAAGGTGTCTTGAAGAAACTGTCTAGCCTCCCCCGTTTCCGAGGCACACAAGTTTGAGCTCAGAGACAAATGTATCTAACACAGCTATACTGGCTCCCTACCTGGCAGGAATTAACACTTGTGTTTGAAATCACACATGCATGATTATCTCGGAAACGGGGAAAGCTAGACAGTTTCTTCAAGACACCTTTTTTTGTTAATTTTTACTCCATGTTTTGTAATCTTAAGTCAAAATCGGTAATACTTTGACTTTGCAGAAAAAAGTGTTATTACCCTGTCTTTTTTACATGATGGGGTGGGTAACGGTAACAGTACATTTAGTTTATTAATGATAAAGGTTTCAATAATTAGTATACATATATTCGTTTTAATACCATAAGCAATGTCCATAATATTTCACACAACAGTCGTTTTTAGCTCTATCTTTAGGGGTGTATACCACCCTTATTATTCAAGATGAACCCTAGGTTGCTGATGTGAATTATTCTATTTTCACCCAAGGAATAGCCTGCCAAAGTTTGATGCAATGTTTTAGATACATGTTGTATAGATTGGTGCTTGTTGCACTTCTAATATTTCAGGCCGAATGGTTGAAAGCATACTCTTCCTTCTCCCTTAATGATAAAGAACTAGCCTCAAGTAGACAATCACGTTGTAAAGGTAAAATGATTATGTATCACATTTTAATTTAAAATTGTTCTTGTATAGATATTTTAAAACAACTTAATGTGTTAAAAACATGATGTATTAAATATTTTACATTTTATTATGACACATCCATAGTGGGCTTGAAAGGAACCACAAATAAGTAACATCAATTCTAAAATAAGACTCTGAAGGCAAGACCAAATACATCATATAAATAAAACTTATATTAACATTTGATAAAGATAGCTGCTTTTCACAAATGTTTAAATGGATGCTAAGAATAAATTAGAAGCTTTTGAATTTTAGTGCAAAACCAGTATAAACATCCTGCCAAGCCAAAGTGATATTTGAATGCCCGTCATGCCAGGAAAATAGTACTATTGAACCTTTAGGATAAATAAAATACCAAATACACCTTTGATCTATCCCAAGATCCATATTTGGAATCCTTGGCCAATATAATCATGATGTTTGGCCTATTATTTTCATTTAAAGTTTCATAGCCATGCTTAGAAACATTATAAAAACATAATATTATCTGTTTTGAGTTTTTATTTGAATTGTAAGAAAAGGGTATATACTGGGCAGTAAAAAAATTAACCAAACGTAGTTCTTAAGTATTTGCTTGACACTCATCCAGGAGCTTATGATTAAAGCCCAGGGTGTTGCACTGGCTTTTAACTGGGTCCCCACATAGCTTTTCTTTGCCAAAGTGTAAATTACAGGTGAGTTACCCTGATGAGCCACTGTGTCAGGTTGTATGAGACGTTACTGGAGAAAAGAATTAGGGGAACAGTGGAAGGAGGATTGAGGAAGGAGTATTATAATTTCAGACCAAGAAGATCCACAGTAGATCTCATATTTGCTGTAAGGAAGCTGGCTATGAATAAAGGAAGGACCTGCGGATGACCTTCCTGGATGTTGAAAAAACCTATAGCAGCGTGTAGATATAGAGTACAAGAAGCGCTGAAGAATAAAGGAGTGAGGGACGAGACAGTAAGGAGAGTGAGGAATATGTACAAAGGGAGTGTGATATGTGTGAAAGTAGGAGTGGAGAGAACAGAGTGGTTTGAGTTGAGAAATGGCCTCAAGCAAGGAAGAAGTGCCCTCTTACCACTACTGTTCACTATAGTGATGGACGAAATAATGAAGGAAATAGTAGAGAGGATTGTGTGGGGAAGTATGAAAGTGATGGATTGTGTGGGGAAGTATGAAAGTGATGGTGTTTGCGGATGACCTGATGGTATGGGCCAGTTAGGAGAGAAAAGTTCAGGAGCAGCTGGAGGTTTGGGAAGAAGTGGTGGAGCGGTATGGAATGAGGTTTAATGTAAGGAAGAGTGAGATGGTGATATGTGACAAAGAAGAGAGACAGGTACATGAATAGTGTGACAGGAGGGGAGAAAATGAAGATAGTGGAAAGCTTTAAATACCTGGGGAGTGTGATAGAGTAACGTGGAAGAAAGAGAAGAGAAATCATTGAGTAAGGAATGCAAGCAGAAGCATATTTCACAAGTGTGAGAAGTATAGTTTGGATCAGGGGTGTGCCGAGGAAGTGTAAAGGAGTGATCTACAGGACGTACTATGTACCAATATAGACATACACAGAAGAAACGTGGGTAATGAAGGAGCAAGGGAGAAGCAGAATTCAAGCCTGTGAAATAAAATTTCTGGAAAGTCCTATGGGAGTGACAAGGATGGATAGGATGAGAAATGAGAGGGTGAGAGGAATATTCGAGGAGGAACCAACACTGTACAGGATAGAGAAGTCACAACTAAGGTGGTGCAGTCATGGGAGGAGATTGGAGGAGGATAAATAACAAAGAGGATGTTGGATATTGATGTGGGGACAGGAGGCCGGGAGGAAGACCAAGGGGCAGATGGCTGAAGAGAGTAAGGAGGAGTGTGGAGGAGAGAGGAGACGATGGAGAGGATTGTGTTCCAAACAAACTTGGCCAGTGGCTGGAAACTGATGATGATGAAAACCCTTTCAATGAAGCACCTTGACTTCAAAGTGCAACGATATTATTATGTTAAACAAAAAATTGGGAAGAAGTGGTGGAGCGGTATGGAATGAGGTTTAATGTAAGGAAGAGTGAGATGGTGATATGTGACAAAGAAGAGAGACAGGTACATGAATAGTGTGACAGGAGGGGAGAAAATGAAGATAGTGGAAAGCTTTAAATACCTGGGGAGTGTGATAGAGTAACGTGGAAGAAAGAGAAGAGAAATCATTGAGTAAGGAATGCAAGCAGAAGCATATTTCACAAGTGTGAGAAGTATAGTTTGGATCAGGGGTGTGCCGAGGAAGTGTAAAGGAGTGATCTACAGGACGTACTATGTACCAATATAGACATACACAGAAGAAACGTGGGTAATGAAGGAGC
The DNA here is from genome assembly GCA_902155825.1 of Timema genevievae. Lineage (NCBI taxonomy): Eukaryota > Metazoa > Arthropoda > Insecta > Phasmatodea > Timematidae > Timema > Timema genevievae. The sequence goes on from CABFWO010002862.1 coordinate 99,400, forward strand.
AAGGGAGAAGCAGAATTCAAGCCTGTGAAATAAAATTTCTGGAAAGTCCTATGGGAGTGACAAGGATGGATAGGATGAGAAATGAGAGGGTGAGAGGAATATTCGAGGAGGAACCAACACTGTACAGGATAGAGAAGTCACAACTAAGGTGGTGCAGTCATGGGAGGAGATTGGAGGAGGATAAATAACAAAGAGGATGTTGGATATTGATGTGGGGACAGGAGGCCGGGAGGAAGACCAAGGGGCAGATGGCTGAAGAGAGTAAGGAGGAGTGTGGAGGAGAGAGGAGACGATGGAGAGGATTGTGTTCCAAACAAACTTGGCCAGTGGCTGGAAACTGATGATGATGAAAACCCTTTCAATGAAGCACCTTGACTTCAAAGTGCAACGATATTATTATGTTAAACAAAAATACAAATAATAATTTTTTTAAATCACATGAAGTAACACAAAGCACTGAAAATTTGTCAAATGTATGAACTACATTTTAAGGCCAGACTTTGACTTGATATTCATAAGTTACACACATTAAACATGCCCCCCAAATTACAAATTTGAAAAGATTACAGAAATAATAGCTTTGATGCATGGAATGAAAAGATACTTAAATAATTTAAATCAGCGCCCTAAGTTACCATAAAAAAACCAAATGGCTTTTAAAAGGCATTTAATATTAATAAATTGTATTCACCTTCTACAGCTTGATTGTATAACCGCGCTAATAATTTTTTAGCTCTCCATTGACTTAGTATTTTTATGTTTAGTTCATTACTAATGCTTTTACGGCCCATTATTTATTCGCAAACGTTTTCTCAATTTCTTTTTCTGTATTTTGTTATGGTTTTTCAAAATATATTTTTAATTATGTTCACATTCTTTAGGTCAGCCATTAGATATAATTTTCACATCTATTTTTCCATAAATGTCGATACATACAAGTCATATAGGAAGAATTGTTTTATTTCTCTATTTATCATTTTATTTAACTGTAGCCATCTTACTAATATAAATACTAAGACAAAACATGGTGCATTTTGATTTCTATTGTATTTTATGGTTTGGGTCATGTATGTAAAAACATACACAATACATAGGTTTTAAAAGTACTGAAAGAAAATTGAATATAAATAAAATTATGTGTCTGAATTTAAATTGTACGTGCTATTATTATTTTTTTTAAAGAACACCGCAACCTTCTCTCACACTAAAAGACGTGTTAAATTTCAAACTGACATAAATAGTAGCATTATAAAAACAAAATATTTAATTTGTAGAGCAAGGAAAATATAATATTGTAGGAATAAAGTCATTTTTCTTGAGTTAGTTTCAAATTTTTTTTGGGTTTGTTTAGCCATCGCGTTATTATGTTTATGTGTTTGAATATTGTCTGAAGATGTCAAGCCTAGCTTTAACAGACTAGATAGAAGTTCACTACTGATAAGGTCCATAAGTGACAATATCAAAGTCTATATTAAAAAAATCACTGGTATAAATAATTGATATTATGTACAAAACTACAAGTGTATATATTTTATTTTGTCATGGTAGAGTTGATTTTTCTTTCATTTATATAGAATTCAAAATATTGTTATTTATAATTAAACAGTTGGTGTGAAGTATGCTTATGGTGTGCTCAATTAAAGCTTTAATTTGTATTATATTGTTATACTCATATAAAATCATTCCCATAAATTATGTGTTTTGTTTGTACTTTTAATTCAATAAATATATTTTAATATTTCTTTCATCATTCAACTTAATACTAACTCTTTTTTTCCATTTATTTGGACTAAACTACTGGGTTAAATCATGGTTCGAAGTAACAAACTTTGACTAAGGTTTATGCTCTAAACCAAACCTTGTGGCAGGAAAGGATTGTTTTTCTTTTTCTTTTAATTATAATTCATAGGTCTATGTATCATGAACTAATCCATGTTAGTTGTCCAAAGAATCAATTCTGATTACTTAATTCAATTAAGTTAAAAATGACAATTTACTAACAGAAATTGAACCCAGGACTTTACTCTTTGTGTGCCAAGTCTTTGCCATAATTTGTCTCCTATCCAAGGTCATATTTCCCAAATTATTGTGTTGACAGTAATTGTGGTAACTGGAAAGTATTGGCCACTCATTTGTCATCTTTCCCTTAGTTGAATTTGAATCCGTAATCAGAATTAATCCAGTGGACAATAAACATGTATCATTTTATGATACTTACCTACTCTTTGGCATTAGGAACTCGAAAGTTAATTGCCGCACTTACAAAAGTACGCCACCTATCCCTATCGAACTAGTTCTATCCAGTCCACCTCATACACCCTATCCCTATCTTGAGCTAATTCTTTTCAATTCACCTCATTACACCCTATCCCTATCTAGAGCTAGTTCTATACAGTCCACCTCATTACACCCTATCCCTATCTTGAGCTAGTAGTTCTATCCAGTCCATCTCATTACACCCTATCCCTATCTAGAGCTAGTTCCATCCAGTCCCCCTTAGGTTTTCCCAACGGTCTTTTTCCATTGGGTTTAACAGTCAATACCCTAAATACGGTTCTAGATTCTCCCGTTCGCGCTGCATGTCCTCCTGCCCACCAAAATTTGCAAGAATTTATTATCCTTACATTGTCTTATGCATACAGGGTATGTAACTTATCATCATGTAACCTTCTCCACTCCCCAGTATCTTCATCCCTTTTTGGACCAAATATCTTCTTAAACACTTTTTTTTTACCATTGAACACCATAAATTTGTTTTCATTATATAAGGAAAGGGTGGCCAATATATACATATATATGTATATGAGGGTCAATATAATAATGTGTGTTGGGGCCATGGGTCATACAATGTTTTTTTAGCCAATATTTAGGAATATGCCCTGGAATAATAAACACAAGCTATTTTAAAATAGTAGTTAAATTTATTTCAAAATCTATTTTCTTTGTTAAAAACATTTTACAGATAGAACGAGACCAAACAAGACTAAACACATAAGAAATACAAAATTTTATTTTGAATACCATTTCAGTAAATTATTATTGTTATTTAAATTGAATACAGGTTAATTAGAACACTGTGGGCGCAAGTTCACCAAAGTCAATTTTCAATTATGATGATGATATTTTTAACAAGTTCTGAAAGTGGTCATCAGTCAATCGATTTCACTGCCTTCATGATGGAAAAAGTACATTGTTACAAGTTAGTATGTGCTTCCAAACATGTCTGCAATTCTCCTGCTAAATTCACTCAATCCAGGATATTTTTCCCGTGGTACCAGTTCCCAAAAGTTAATGCCCGTCTCTTGCCTAGACTGAAAAAAGGGGTCACTTTTTATATCACATAGTTCCAATTGGAAAGTGTCTTGCTGCTTTAAAATGTTGCACTTCATCGTGTTGTTAAATAATGTCAGTTGTGACTGCATGTTATGAAGTCAGAAAATCACACTTACAACAAATGAAGCCCAGGGTGATTTTTTTTTTGTGTTGGCTTAGTAAAAATATATTTCTGGGCACTAACCTTTCTCTTAAAATCAGATACAATAGTAGCACGTGCTTGCCCAACGAATTCTTGGTACTTAGCACATGGTGTCGGGTGTATTGACGGTTGAGGTTATATTCCTTGTGCACAGACAGTACTTGTAAACACAAAAGACACTGTGGTTTGTTGGCATTATTGTTTATAAACAGAAACTCACTTTCCCTGATATAACCTGTTTTCGTCACAGATCTTATGTTTTTTATTCACTATACACAGAGTTTAAATTTAATGAACAATGAAAACAAACTATGACCACAAAACAATCACTTGCAAATGACCTTGACTGATACGCAATGCATGGACCACAGTGTGTGCTGCCATCTTTTAGGATCACACAGAACAAATTGGCAAGGCTCTATTGCTCAGCAAATAAATAAAACCAAAAATAACTAAAATTCTCCTGTGTGGGATCTGAGGAGGTTTTAATGTAAACCTAGATTGTGTGTTTAAGAATGTATAGTGTACTGTACCTTATCATAAAGTATTACTCTCAGCAAGACATCCTTGGTCAAAATTAATAATAGTAATAATAATAGATATTTTAATGTGGTTAACATTGCCGTGGGCCACACAAAATGCGGCCCGCGGACCACTAGTTGGCCACCTCTGCTATAAGGTAAGAGACCACGTTTCACACCTATTGAGAAAAATTGGTAAAATTATTGTTTTATATATTAGTTTTACATTCCCTAGTAGCAGACAAGATGTTAAACTGTGATACACATGAATTGCATGGCAGCATACTGCTCCAAGTCAGGGTGGGCTGTAATTGTGGATAGCTCTGAGTGGCCGATACTTTGATTAGTCAACACAACAACAAGTGAAAGATGACTCTGGAAACGAGACACCAGGATGGCTCAATGGTAGATATTTGGCATGCAAAGCCAAAGTTCTTAGTTTCAACTCCCGTGTCCAGGCTATCATTTATGACTTATTGAATTAGTTTTTAAAATGTGTTTGTTTGTTAAATTGTTTCTACTGCGTCATCATTCAGGTAAGTGTGTTGGTCCAAGACAGACTAAAGTAAATAAGGCCTCAGAAGCTTTTTTTTTTGTGGCATCAACATGCATTCATTTACTAGTTGTTTAACTAAAGAGAGTTTAACTTGCTTAGAAAAAGACCTGCTTTGATGGTCGCATAGTCTAAGTTGTCATTCTCCTAATAGACTGCCAAAGGCAGAGAAATCGGTATTTGAATCCCAGTCGGTTGTACAAAGGGTGGATTTTCCTAAATGGTTTCTCACTTTGCCTCCATGGAAATTTGGGTACACTTCTTCTATTAAAGTACACCTTTATCATCCCTAACACATTAGCATATAATGTGCATGCATTCAACCCAAACGGGTAGTAAGACGCGTTGCTGAAATAAATTGCTTAGAAAAAATATTAAAATTATTGTTATTCAATTACCATAGAGCCTTGCTCTTACTCGAACAGGGCTGCCACCCATCTGGAAAACAGGGAATTTGGTTTGACCTGGAACAATCAGGGAATTTCTCAAATTTCCTAAAAAAATGACTGGAATTTTAAAATATAAAGTAAAATTTTCGAAAGTGTTAAACTATTTTTACATTAATGTTTTTCTGCTTAGTAATCATTTAAAATTGCGTTTGTAATTTGTGAACTTCACAGTGAAGGCTATTACTGTATTGTGGTATTATGTAATCCAAGAACATCTGTGCATGTGTAAACATCAGCGCTTGCGCCGTGGTCACCATTCTAGTTGTAAGCGTCTGCACAGCCTTCAATATGACATGTAATACGCATGCGGGTATTTGATCTTTTGTATTCTTAGTTCCAAAATAGACCAAACGGTGCTTTATTATTATTCTCTATAACATTTGTGACTTAATTTTTTTAAATAGTGTTTTAATTAATTATTATGTTACGGCGTTATAGCAAAATTGTTTATTTAACACATCAAAAGCGTTGCAAATTTGATTTTTCAGTTTAGTGACCCTTTGCACATCCCCAAATACAGATTTCCTTTAGTGTTTCTCAATTCTAAAATGACATAGGTACTGTATTTATTTTGAAGTCCAAAGCGTTGCCCCTCAACCAACCATTATTTACAACTAGGAATAAAATGTTTTGTGTAAATGTGTGAAAATCACTGCATCCATACTCCAGAAAAAAAGCTTCAAATAAACAAGAACTTTAATAAAATTACTTGGTTATCATATTAAATTAAGTAATATGAATACTGAACAGTTTTAGTTTTAAGCTACTTGCTTAGCTGCACATTAGAGATAAGTTGAAAGTGTTATTGGTTAGGTCATGCAGGAGATAGGACGAGGGAGATGGTAGGTCATGTAGGAGATAGAGCGAGGGAGATAGTAGGTCATGTTGGAGATATGGCAAGGGAGATGATAGTTAATGTAGGAGATAGAGTGAGGGAGATGGTAGGTCATGTAGGAGATAG
>CABFWO010002863.1:0-59967 GCA_902155825.1 Timema genevievae
TATGTATGTATGTATGTATGTATGTATGTATGTATGTATGTATGTATGTATGTATGTATGTATGTATGTATGTATGTATGTATAAGAACTGGACAGGTCAACTATACTGCGTGGTTAAGAAATAACTAAGGGGTTCGTTTAATTTGCTATGTTATAAAATATTATGGTGGACTGGATGTGAGCCGTGGGCCGTAGTTTGAAAATCCCTGACCTGGACATTAGCTAAAGCGAACAATTATTTTAAAACTACATATACTATTTAAACATTCAAAAATCAATAATAAATGCCTCACAACATTATTACAATTTGTATGAAAATGACATACACACTGATTCGTTCTTTCTCATTTATATGTTGAAAACAGCTGTTTAAAATTTTTGTTATTTATTTTAATTTTTGAGTACAATATTTATACTTAATTTAAATACCTTTAATCTAAAGCATCTGAGAGCTCCGCATAATTTTGATACCAGACATGCAGACGGTATAAATATTTGGTATGGGTGTTTACATTTAACTTATGTCTGAAAATCCTGGGTAATTTTCACTGAGGGTATTTAACGTGCACTTTCTGAACCAAATGATTATATTAACACATGACTTACAAACTAATCTAACTCTAGAACCAACACAGCACCCAACTATAAGTAAGTTCATTGAATGGAGAAGACCAAATTTTACAACATCCTGGGCATGCCGGGATCCAAACCAGGCAGCCTTTGATCAGTATAAAAACCAATTAAGCTAAAGCGTTGAACAAGTCTAATTATTGTCTCGTCATTGGTTAGAAAAACACTAAACTGATGATCTTTTAGGGATACTTATGAACACAAATTTAATGTAGAAGGAGACACACACATGCTGGTGGTCATATGATCCAAGGGCACAAACAAATAATATAAACAGATTATCTACCTTACGGGGGTTTAACTGCTCCTTTTGCCAGCTTGAGTCTTTCAACACTGGGCCTCGCTAGTGTCAGTGCTGGGTGATAATAGGACTGAATGTAGCGATCCTAGTGTTGAAGGACTCAAGATGCCAAAAAGAGCGTAACCATTTTAACCTGGAGGTTGAGTGTCTGTGTATATTATTTGTCTGTGTCCAAGGGGCAATATGACTGGATAGCCGGTGTCGGAAAATTATAGGTTCGAGACTCAGCTAGTTCAATTGAAGCTTGTCTCCTAAACATAATTTATCAACACATTTTAATATCCCCCACGTCTTACGTCAGGGCTATTCACTTATTTACACTAATGAACTCGGAGGAAAGTAGACTTTAGAAGAAATATACCCGCGTTTGAGTGGATGGGGATTGGGAAGCCATTTAGGGAAAAAGCACTTTCAATACATTGGGGTATATTTATGTTGTCAAATGGTCAAAGGCATCAACCTCGAAATATACTAGACCACCAACGAAGGGGAGATTGGGGTTCAAATCCTGGTCAGCTGTACTGATGGAAGGATTATATTAATGATTTGCCACACTCTCTTCACACAAATTCGGGTACCCTTTTTCTAAATTCTTCCTTCCTAATCCCTAAAATACCATCACTCAGCCGGGGCTCAGAAATTGACTTACCCATCACCGGTATTTCAGTATATTGCGAGAGTGATGCCTTAGATCAAGAATGTAAAATCCACGGTCCACCAGCCGTATGCGGGCCCCTATCAGAAAATTCTAGCATGTGAGGTTGATGTACCAGATCTGTACTCTTTCTTTGACATGTTTACATGAATTAATTCCCAACAAATAATGTTGAATTTGGCAGCACATACGAATGTTAAAAGTTGTTTTATCTCATGAAATGGAACCAAACACCCCATTACGACTTTTGGACACACATTTGCCAATTATATAAAAATGATTTGCAAATCAAAGTTTTCACTTATTTGATAGAAAAAATATAGATAGTTTTATGGTTTAATACAAAGGGCCTGCATTTTCTTTTTTTAATTGTTAAATGAGCCACTCAGTAGGAATTATTTTTATTCGAAATGAAAAAGTAATTTTTTTTTCATGAATATGGCCACCTAAGTATTTTTAAAGTTCAAAATGGCTCTTGTAATCAAACGAGTTTGACATTGTCTGAGCCCATGCGTACACCGGTGTTTAAAACCTTCTTCTAAACAATCATAATATAAAGTTTAATTGTTCTTTATAAGGATTGAGCAATATCCACCATGCGTAGAGGTGTGACATTATAAACATTATTAATCCTTTTGCCCTAACACGTGCAATTTGAAGCATAAATTTTAAAATTTATAGTTACCCTCCACGCAAAATCATTAAACTAAAAACACTCCTACCGGGTAACGCCCTGTATTTCAAATAGTAAAAACTAGTAAATAAAACCCAGCTTCGTTTGGCCGCATGGTCTAAGGCGCTACTCTCTCAATATACTAGACTGCTGATGATGAGGAGATCGTGAGTCGATCCCAATTGGGTGTAGTGAGGTAATTTTTGCTAAATAGTTCCCCACTATCTCCCAAGGCAACTTCGGCTACACTTCCTCTAAATTAAAACCATCCTTATCCCTAACCCATTATCGTAATTAGTACATAAGCGTACAACCCAATAGTTAGACTTTTTTTGCTATAAAAAAATAAAAATAAAATGGGGTTCGGAAACAAACGGTTACCGCCTAGTGGGCCGAGTTTTTCTCTTTTTTCCCGCGCGAATCGCTGGTTCCGCTGTGAAACATGAGGGCGGCTCTGCGCATGAGCAGGACGAGAGTGAATGTGTGTGAATGTTCTTGTTATGTCTTCTGCAAGGCGACTACACTGACCGTATGCGTCCGCCGACACATTCAAACAGCACGTGTTCAAAAGAAACAAAAACATGCTAAGGCTTTTCCAAACTGGGTAACGTTTAATGAAGTAAGCGTGACATTTCTTGCTCTAGCTTAGCTCGCTTATACAAAAATTATCCTTGCCTCTACATTTTATTTTATTAAAAATTAGTTTGTAACTAGCTAATGTACTTTAGTATAAATTATATAAAACTACGTTGAAGCTTATCATTTGATTCTGTAAAGTAAGATATTGCTGAATTCAAATATCATCTTTTGAAACTCAATTCTCAGTAATTTCTTTAAATTCGAGTAGTTTTATTTACATTTTGTGAAACTTTAACATTTAATAAAATATATTCCAAACAATTATTATGTAGTAAATATTGATTATGTCATCACAAAAAACGCTTTCAAGAAATATTTAAAAAGACACGTTGGTATACGCTATCTCTAGCCATTATAAAACTAAAGTTCCGAAGAGTAAATTATTCAAAATATACTGCGTTCAACGCAGAAAAAGGGACACATTTTGAATTAATTATGTTAATTAAACCCTATTTGTTCTGTTTATTTGATTTAGAAGGGCTACCTCTATAACCGTTTTCAAAGAAATATGTTTGAAGTCAAAACATTATAATAATATTTAAAAAGTCGTTCTAGCACATAATAGTACAATAGGGACAAAAATAAATCTAATATAATATGGTAATATCTTACAGAAATAATATAATTGAACCAATTGACAAATAAAAATTCTACTAAGTTGATTTTTGCATTCATACGCCAAGCATATTATTGATGTGGAGCTGTTACGTTTTATGAATAGTGTCAATATTGAGAAATGATTCCAGTGATTTTACTTCAATGTTTACTCCAATATTTTTATGAATGGACATGTCTTACATCTAGATAAATTTACTCGATCTACTATCACGTATTCATACGTCAAGTCATATGATCTACAGCTGTCACTATTGATATATATCATTATTAAATCTAATAATATAGTAAACTGTTATCAATGTTGGCCACAAAGATATGTTTGTAGTTTCTAGAAAGTGCTCCTATGTACAATCGTAAGAAAATTAAAGTAAAAGCTAAACTAGGCCCTACTATAATCAAGAAAAAATGTTAGTTTTAGAAAATTTAACATTAATTTTTCCGGCAAATTTTCCAAAGATTTAAATAGAATAAGTGAAATCGAGTTACTTCAAGTTTTAAAGCTTACACTTTAGTGTAATTAGTCCTAACTCTGTTAAGACCAAAAACATCATAAAATGATTTCAAACAAAGAAATAACAGGTAAATACAGTTCTCCTAACAGAATTACGTATAGGAAACAGCGCTTGGTGGTTGAATCTTTCACTAACGTCGAGGGTTCCCTGGTATACTAAGACAAACTATATTAATACTTCAATATTATAATACAGACTTTCTTTACAAATACATCTCATTCCTTTGGGATTCAATGATCTATATATTTTGGCGAGAAATATCCATCTCTATTCTCTATCACCTAAAAATCCCTTCATTAAGGCGACAAATTAGACAGAATGTTCACGGGTTAAAGAGCTTAACTTTTGGAAGTGTTAGTGGATCAAAAAACTAACTCAAATATATTTAGGAGATTTTATAGTTTTCGTTTTCTTTTCGCACAAAAATCAAAAAACTAAATAAAAAGAAAATAGTTAGGTACTAAACAAAACGTGTTATTTATTTATTTTATTAAAATTGATGGCCTCCAGCCTGGAGACGAACGTTGCGGCTATCAATGACAGAACGAGTGGCTGACCGACATTGTGCGACTGTTGCGTTATCCTTTGCCGTAATGATTGAAGGTCATTAACAGGTACTTCATACGCTTTTGGTTTGAGAGCTCCCCATGCAAACAAATCTAATGGCGTTAAATAAGGTGAACGCAGAGGTTAAGCCACACGTCCAGCACGACCGATCCAACTTCCAGAAAAATTAATATTAAGTTATTGTCGAGGACCTAAGCAGAAAAAGTATTTTTATTTAGTTTTTTGCTGTCTGAGTGAAAAGGAAACTAAATCTCCAAAATACTTTTGAGTTATTTTTATGATCCCCTACCACTTATCAAAGTTTAACCGTTTAACCCGGTAACATCCTGTATATTGGTTGGTCAATAGTCACCTAAATTTAACGTCCTGTACACACGAGTGGTGCTTTAGTAGATTATTCCAAATTTAATTTATTACAAGTTAACTTTTTAAGCGTTGATGTCTATCATGGTAAATATTGGTAAAACAAGTAACTATCGTGTAAACTATCAGCAAAGCAAGAAACTATCATAGAAAATATTTGCAAAACAAGAAGCTATCATGGAAACTATATGAAAAACAAATAAATATCATGGAAACTATTAGAAAATACTAGTAACTATCATGAAAAATATTTGCAAAACAATGCATGTTATTGCGCCGGTGCTAGTTTTAAACGATTAGTTACAAATGCATGCATAAAAAAATCTTCAAGTTGTATAACATTTGCAAATTCAAAAGTGCTATCCTTGTCTTTTAAACTACAGTAAAACAAAATATCTTTGATTGAAAAAGAATAATTATTAGCCACACGTCTTAGGCTACTACCCTCTTAACCGTGAGATTGTGCATTGTATTTTTGTGTTTTATCTACTTCACTGATTATTTTGTGATGGTTACTATATTAAGTATTCGAATACAATTTTCTCAAAGGAATTAACTACGATAACCCCACCCATGTGTATGGAGCACTAGACCTTACCTCCACTGGGGGAAAATTTCCCACGGTTCTTCGTGGACTGAACACGTGCTACACATACCACGCCTGGCCACAGCGCACACACACAGTACATGTGTTAGAGAAGGCTACATGAGATACCACTTACACTTCCTGCTTCACTACACACGTGTATTAATGGCCGCCCTCACACGTGTCCTGGACGCCACATTTATAACGCCACCACTGGTATTTGTTCACCTTGCGATGACACGAATAAACGGGCACTGGGCACGTCTGGGTTCGAAAGGTCTACAGTAAGTTGGAAAATTCATCCCCAAATTTAGGGGACATTTCCCAAGATTTGCCAGTCTGACATTAATGCAATTTGAAATTTATTTAGGTTAGTTAAAAATGTTCAGATCGAGTCAGCTAGCAACGACTATTCTCACTCATTTTGACATTTAAAAAATACTTGGCTCTTATTATTATCTTTTTAATCACTACCTTTTACTACCTATTCAGTTAATGTAAATCTATGTTTATAAAAGTTTAATGGTGTCTGTGTATACGCATGCATATCTGTAGAGAGAGTTTTTAGTACTTCTCAAAGCGATAGAGATCTGAAATTTGTTGAAATTTTAGGGGAATCACTTAAGAGGTGCACACTTTCTTCAAACGTGAAAACGGATAAAAAATAAAAACGTAATTTATTGAGTTATTTTATTTCATAGTCATGGTATTTGCATTTCAAAAGTAAGTAGAACCTAGAATATATATTCCAATCTCAAAACTAAAGATAAATTGCAGATTATAATAAAGTGAACTGGATTTATATTTTGATTTATTTGTATTCATATTAGTCAACCAAAAGTGTTTCTTTTGTCAATGAGAATTTTGCACGTAACATTAAACATATTTTTTTAATTGTAGCCTAAATTTACATAGCCTAGATTTGCCTTCATACAAACCGATTACTGTTCTAATTAAGAGACAGCTAGCACTGAGGAGTAACAAGTTATATCTTTATAAATAAAACTACTATTATTGATTTTTTGTTTTTGTGAGTATATGACGTGTTAACGCTAGAACTCCAAAATCTAACAGGAAATTTTATATATATATATATATATATATACGGAAATTGAGGTTTGGTTTGGTTAGAGTGGGTAGTAATTATATCAGTTTGTCAGAGACAGGCTTAAAAAATAGATCAAACATTTCGGTAATGATGTGAAGCCAATATACCAGCAATGCCTTTACGCTAACAAGAGCAATGCTCCACCTTATTTTTTTAAATTTTTCCTTCGAAATGTCATATTTAACGTCCTTTTACATCACTATCGAATATTTATACATTTAAAAAAAAATATTTTCATCATTTCATATGCCAAATATGACATCGATTCTTCAACATTTCAAAAAGATATCAATTTTTGAAATATTTGTATAACTTGAAAATTAATATTTCCGGTAATGACGAATTCTTATCTCAAGATATTATATTTCGCCTCTACACCGCAAGAGGTCTCGCGCGCCAAGTCTTGTGACAATACCGCGCACATATGGGCCGTATGCAAGAACTTGACAAGTGTATGCTTTGTGGACACCAGCGTGGGTTTGATTGCGTCATCATAGTTTAAAAGGTAGAGCGATAGTTTGCTTGGAACCGCACTATCGGTCCACTAAGCAGTCAACTATACGTTCTCGCATACCGACCATAGCTTTCATCTCAAGCGGGTATGAAATTGAAGTGATATATTTCAAAATTTTAATATTAAATTTTTCTATAAAATCATTTTTTAACTTTGGTTTATTTAACGATATTTGTTTCCCAAGAGGAATTGTTTTTAGAACACTCGTCAGAAAGCATTGTCCTCACTCGTCACAAAGCTGATTACAAAATTTTGGGTTTTGAAAGTATTAGTTCATTACTAACCTAAGGGGTCTTCAACCCTAACACTTTATTTTCGAAATATTTAAAATATTAGAAATAGCACCAGTGTTATTAATTACACTAAAAACAATAACATATCTGATTCAGGTAGGCACTATCAATTTGACTTCTGGTTTAGAAAACAGTTACTCCACTAGTCTACTTTTCATGACAAAGTAAGATCACATTCCAAAAGAAATATGACATAGCTTTGACGATCCAACCCGTATCATTTTATAAAAAATATAATTTACAAATCTTTTATGAAAAATGTACATTGTTGAACATGATCTGTGGTTTTATTAAATCAAAGAACTGGTGACGCTTGAAACTTAAGACGCCATTACGAACTTTTTAATGGCAAGGTAAGGACCTATGTAGGCCTAAAAAATGTTATATAAACATACAGTTTTTAAGGTCTGATTAATTAATAGAGAAAAATTGATAAACTATTTTTTTAAGTGTCTCAGTCTAGGGAATGACGCGCAAATTACGAGTATTTAAAAAAAAATCTATGCTATACAATATTAAAAACAGTTTTCTTACTATTAATACACACAACTACATGTATATGGACCTGTTATTAAATTTTATAACAGAAATAAAAGTTTACTTGACAAAATCTCAGAAAAAAACGTAAATATTCATAAAATTGGAAATGTCTAGACGATCACATAAATAGAATTGTACTATTATTATACATGCCTAATATACTTAATATTTATTACTAACGTATCCTAAACAAACTTAACCGAACCTTTCAATCCTTTCACGCACCAATAAAATGTTTTTTTTAAAATATCTTGTCCTAACTGTATACAAACCATGTGTGAACAATGAACATTTTATCCTAAATTAAATTGTATACTATAACAACTTTATCATTTACCACTTGAAATACATTTTATTTATATATTTATTTATTTAAGGTTTGAAAGGTTAAGTTCATTTGGGATAGCTATGTAATAAAAACATCTTAATTAATGCCGTTAAAATATCTGCGACTACGGCGTGTGCAAGGATATTAACGACTTCACTAAATATGTAACTTTGTGATCTTCACTTCATAGTTGTTAATGAGATGTGGGACAGTAGACTTCGTGTAATCTTGTTAGTTAACGTCCCAAACATACAAGATAATAAGACGATGAGTCTTAAATTATATTAATTAATAAAATTTCAAAATTGTATTGTGATTCAATGCATTAATATTTTGTTTTGTGTTTACAATGTAAGAAATACTATTTTTCATTTAATATCATATAGAGAAAAAGATCTCACAATTTGCGCATCATTTCCATGAATATATTTATTTATCTAAATAAATAGACCTATGTTTCTTTTGTTAAATAAATATAGGTCTAAATGATTTTCTCAGCTCTTAGCACCCCCTCATAAACATATATTAAATTATAGGTAGGCCTATACAGTGATTCATTGAAAAAATAATATATAGGCCCCTATGCTATGAATTATAAACTATCCAAAGCTGACCTTCCATGTCTCAGGCAATTTAAGGTTTGGAAATATGTTTAAGTTGAATGTATTCAATAACGCTGTGTGGTAGTAATTTTTAGTCGTGAATTATTAAAAAAAAAATATTGTGTTCTTTCGCCAATTGGAGGGTTAGATTAGGTTGGGTTAGTTTGTAGCTATTATCAAATAAATGATAATTTTAAAGGTTATAGACCGATTTATAATCATATATAAATTGAAAAAGACATACGATTCACTTAAAGAACAAAATTATATTAAATTTAAGTTAAGTTTTGGATAACCAAAAAACATGCTAAGCTCATTGAGGTATGTTTGACTGATACAGGTAACAGGGTAAAGGATAAATATCACTTTTACTTTCGAAATACATAATAGGTTGAAACAAGGAGATGCACTTCCTTCATTACTTTTTAATCTAGCCTAAAGCATAGTACGCACTTGGAAACTTTGTTATCAAACTGTTTCCCAACTGTTCCACAACATGGGAAACAGATTGTTGGCACACATTAAAGAAACATTGTTTCGCGTCCAGACTACAATGAGGGAACATTTGTTTCCCGTACATAGTTCAGTTGAGTGAAATTTGTCTGCCTAGGAGGCTACTGCCATGGCTTGTGCTTTGTTTGTAGTTATGAGCTGTTCAAGAACAGAGTAGAAGAAGACGATGGTGGGCTCGTACAGTGCTTTAAAATGGTTCATACTGTGCAAATAAGCTTCTGACAGAACTAAAGCTCGGAGACGGCACTGGTTTTAGGAACTTCACTTGCATGTCTCCTACATATTTTAAAGTTCTTTTACAAAGGGTTGGTCCCAGGGTAACGAAAAGAGACACACGAGTTAGATCAGCAATCTCAACTCATAGCCCACGTTGTTTGTTGTCGGAAATGTTGGGCAACAGGTCCAGACTAGCAAACATTGTTTCTTGTAACCCGTTTGAAGTGGATTACAGGAAACATGTTTTCCCCGCTGGGAACCACAAAGGAAACATGAACAAATGCTACCCGACTTTTGGCTAACTGTTTCCGAGACAAGGGAAACATGTCGGCAAACAATGTTTCTGGGGAAATGTTTCCTAATGCGTACCAGGCTTTAGAGTATGCTATTAGTGTAATGCAAGAGAGTAGGTAAGAGTTGACACTAGACGGTATAGTATAAATATATCAGGATACACAGATGATTTAGCTTTGTTCGAAACCAGTAAGGAAGTTGTGGCAAGAAATGCAGACATTTTATTAGAGGCTAGAAAGGAAATAGGTTTAGAAATTAACGCTTAAAAGACTAAGTATAATATGATCACACAGCGAACACAAAGTGGGGAAGAGAATTTAGGGAGTTGTTCAAGATTTATAGCATTTGACAGGGTTACAGTGAGTTTAAATATTATGAACAATTTTAATTAGCTAAAATGATATTAAATTGGAATTTAGTATAGGAATACAGTCGGTAAATGCATGCTATTAGTCGGTCAGTAAGTTGTTGATATATCACCCAATGAAACGGCTTTTTGGCTCTTTGTGTGCATAGGCTAGTTCGCTTCTTTAATATACTATATCCTATTGTCTTCATTATTATATATCACTGCATTTAATAGATTTAATTTATTGATACACAAGGATTGCTGTGTACAATTTTAATTCCCATTACAAACTAATCTTTGTAGGAATGAACATCTGAAAGGTCTTTTTTCCAAATATAATTAGTATTCATTCCTATTTTATTATGATTTGAGCCCCAATCTCCCTGTCAGCGGTAATTCAGTCTATTGCGAAAGTGACGCATTAGACATTTTTATAGTTAATCAAAGACCTGATAATGGCAATCCTGGTCTATTATTAAAAATAATAATATCATTAATATTATATTATATATTTCTTTGTGTGCAGCTCATATGAATAACTAGTTATACTATGTTTTGGCCTCATGCATTAGATACTTTACTTCCAAAATGGTAAAATATTACTATTAGTAATAGTAATAATAATATTGGTACTATAAATATGTCTTCATCATCAATAAATATACTTTGCGATATTCAAATCTATGTTCTAATTTTGGTTGTAAGAAGAGTTTAGAGAATTCAAACATATTTGTTTGCGGCCAATAATGATAACATTTTACAATGTTATTTGTGTTATTTTATAAATGACTTGATGAATGAATATATTTAAATGGTTTTAGTAATTTAAGTAATTAACAAATACTGTTATTCCTTCCAAAATCTGCCCATGGGTCAAATATGCATTACGTGAATTATTATCTTAGTAAAATACTATTCTGATTGTTTTTTGTAAAAAAAATCTTAAGTATTTTTATCATTTTAATTTGGAATCCCATCCACTAGGTACAATCCCATACTGGTGGTTACGTGGCCTAAGGTGTATCGCTACCAATAGATTGGTTTGTAAACTCTCTAAAACAATCTTTCTATTGGGTTAGGTTAATTAAAAAAAACTAGGTAACAACATTAAATCGATGCTTATTTACCAAGATATGGAAACCCTTTCAATATCAAACAGATTACAAAGCAATTTGTTATTTAAATGATAGGATTGAAATTAAAATTTATTTAATTTAGTTTAGCATAGTTGGATTTTGAAATAAATAACTAAACAATTAAATAACAGAACAATGAATAAAAATCCTTTCACATTTAGTACAAAAAAACTGTATTTCAAAAAAAATTCTGTATAATATATGATGTATAAAAATCATGTATAAAAATCAGCGATAAGAGCATATTTTTTCGTAATAAAATATCTATAATACACAATTTTATATTAACAATGAGGAATATTTTGTGTTCAAACACAACTGAGGATAAAAAATACTGTACATATGATTGTGGTATACATAGATTTGTGATTTGTTTTACCTGTGCTAACCAAGACAGACAGGCTTTTTATGGACCTATATATGTTAAAAAAACTATACATATTTTGTTGAGGTAATAATATATAGCTGGGATTGCAATGGACAATATTTCTGGTGATTAATAACAGTACAAAATTACTAAATATAAGTCACATAAATTATATTTGTACATTAAATAACTGTGTGATATAGTCCAGGACTTAAAACTATTTTTTGTACTTTTACATTAGATTTAATTTTACCTGACAAACAAATAATAATTATATGAAAATTAACTCTGTCAAGGTTAACGTCAACTTAAAGTTAAACAGAGGAGTAAACGTTAACGTAATTAATGTGAAAAGGGTTAACAAATACATTTTAACATGAATCCAAAAAGGCACTGTGTGGAATGAACATTAACGATCCAAATTTAACGTTTAATATTTTCTATGACAAAGATGTAAAAATAATAATAATTGAATAACATGTTTTCGATATCATAGAAAAGCTTATAAATTTTCATTCGATGAAAACCTCAAACGTTGAATGTATTTACTAAAACAACACGCTAGCTAATGAACATAAGACTTAAATGTTGGTTAACTTTTTAAATCAGTTCCGTGTCCCACCGTTATAAACCACTTGTACAATGGTGAGACTGAGGGGATTGGGAGTATAAATACATCTATTAAATGCTTTTCTTTAAGGTCACCCAATGGTTGGGGTGGTAGAGAAAGAGAAAAGGAGAAGCTTAGTGAATGCCAGAGAAATATTTACTCTGGCTGGAAGACACTAGCGATCATGGTGGAGAAACATCGTTTTTTTAAAAAAAATCAGTTTTATCTCTAGCATGGCAACTTTTTTGTGTTTATATACATTCAATGCTTCAGACTGGAATGTGCGGTAAGCTATTTTTAGTGCTTGTCCTCATTTCAGGAATTTTCAAATTTAAACTGGAATGTTGTAGCCTATCCAGACATTCGTTGTTTATTTCATAGATATATCCCTATATACAAATTTATACAACAATAATATATAATAAAACTTGACTAGAAATTTAACATTATACAATATTTAAAAAAAAAATGACTTTCAAGAATCATATAAAACCATATAAGATCAACTATCACTTTGGAATCTCTCAAGACTAATATAATCAATATCATACTTTTAAGACTTACACTTGGTGAAATAACTTGAATACAGAACTCTAAATGAGAAACATATTACAATGGAGCTCTTCAAATATTTATACATAAAAAAAAGGCACAATGTTTCGATTGGAAAGACTTGGAAGGTTCACAGCCTTCTGTACCCAAAAGGCCACTTTTTTATTTTATTTTTCAGTCAGAGTAAAAACAATCAAGTCTTTTTGACTTTCAGTCATTAGAACTTTTTTCAAGAGCCTCACTTAGTTTAAATACTAACGATTTATATTAAATATTTAATGATAGTCATTCCTGATTCGAAGTCACTGGGATATTTGGAACAGTTCGATTCAGTATCAGGAAGCGACATGGACTCGACTCTCGCTTTCATTTCACTGGCCTTTCACAGAATCCTGAAACACAAAACATTATCCCGAGTTAATATTGAGACACAAATTGTTCAACTTTTAAAATGTGCACAAATTGTTAAACATTTAAAGGATACCGATACAAAACTTGTTTAACTTTCAAAATATATTGATACACCAATTGTTTCATTTTCAATGTATATACATTAACACCACACGAAACAAAATATATTGATACACCAATTGTTCCATTTTCAATGTATATACATTAACACCACACGCAACAAAATATATTGATACACCAATTGTTCCATTTTCAATGTATATACATTAACACCACACGAAACAAAATATATTGATACACAAATTATTGTTCATCTATCTAAATAAAAAAACAATCATTAACAATAAATAGCCGTATAAGATGATATAGCAGTCTAATATCTAGGTCTATTGTGAGTTTCTACCCTCCCATCAGGTTAACACTAAGGTAATGCAGAGAAAGAAAGGAGTGGGAAACGATTTAGGAAAATCTACCGTAGGTACATCTATCTGGGATTCGAACCTTAACCTTCCCACTATTTTTAGGGATAGTAAGTATTAGCATATAGTATTATTTAAATAAACCTTTAGGAAAAGTTTTTTAATGCTCTGAAATCACAATAATAAATATACACAAAAATGTATGTTCTCTAAAGAAACACATCGCATATTGTGTGTACAGTAGTATATAGTTTCCGTTGCGGTGACTGTATTGCAAACTTGGGCTTACATATATTATTTATTTGTATGTTCCTATAGTAAGATGCACACATATAAGACACATAGTTTATGATTCGTAAAGGTAGACATCCCCTGTATACAAATTAATGGGTATATCAAGGGTGAAAATAAGGTAATACACTTTCTTTTTCGGTACCAATTTATTGTGAGATTGTATTGAAATGTTTGTGGGGCAGAAAATCCTTTTGATACTTCAACTTATGTAGGCTATTTATATTATTTAATTTCTTTTAAGACAGGGTTTGATATATCTAGACCAGACTTACAGGTTAAAAAAAAAAGAGAGAGAGAGAATGAAACAAGGGTATGCTCTATATATTATTTCTTTTCAATGCTTACATATATGTATATATATATATATAAATCTTTAATCTTATGCAATAAGACGATCATTGTTGAGAAATTCAACAAACCTTACGTTACAGGTATAAGAAAATAAAAATCGTTTTCCATCCCATCGCCCCCTTCCACTTCCCCCTTTCCAACCTTAAAGGTCATCATTTTTATTCAGGTTCTCTTAGAAGAAATATTAAGGAAAAAAAAAAAGTCTTTTCAAACGTCTTGGGTTTGAAATGTTGCAAGAAGTAGTGAAAGGAGAAAAGAAAAGTTGAAGACGTAGGTAGGCTTCTTGTAAGATTGTGGACCCCCAGTCCCCCTTATTTCCCCATCCTTTCCAACCCCCTTACCTCTCTCCTACCCTATTTCTTCAGGGGTACCATATTTCTATCAAAAGGAACCCACCATGGCGAAAGACTGATTTTTCTGAATAGGAAAATCGAGAGCAATGTACTGTTGTGTACAAAGATCGTAGGAACCCAGGGTGCACAGGTAGTGTGTGTTGTGTGTGTGTGTGTGTGTGTGTGTGATCCACGATGACCTTGAAACGGCTGAAACTCCGCGATGTTGCCCAGACCTAGAGTCTTAAATGCTAAAAGGCAAACTTTGTTAATAGGAAAGAAAAAACGTGTTGATACCTGTACTTTCGCAGTTTTTATTATATAAATATTATTTTTGTCTAAAGTTAATAAAATTGTTCTTCATTAAAAAAATATAGTTTAATTTTCTACACGTAGTAATCTTAAAAGTTATTGAATATTTGTCATGGGCATCGGAGCACTTTCCCAGGAACTCTTTAGAAGAAGAAAGGTCATGATCAAATGATATAATGCCCATGACAGATAACCAAGATTTGTACAAAATCAAACTAAATCTATCTATTGGATCCCTATTTTAGTTATAGTGGCCAAAAATGTTTTTTCACATAAAATCTGCAAATACATGAAATCTATTTAGCATAGCCTTCCATCACTCTTTAAGAGGAAAGTATACATTTATTACTATAGTTTCTGAAAGTGTAACCGGCTCACCATAATAAATACCTTGGGTTGACAACTATTTACTAAATACCGTTTAGACTATCCGTTGGGAAAAAAGGGTGTAACTTAAATAGAGTTTACTTGAATTTGGGTGGATGGAAATTGGGAAACCGTTCAGGAAAAATCTCCTCAATCTCCTCCTAGGATTCGAACACATGTCACCAGCAACCATATCAAGTTTTATGTATATTAATACTTTATTTTTAGCCGGGATCTTTGTCAATTATGACTTTAATCTATGCGTAGTACATTCTATTCCAAAGTTGCCCACTCCACATTTGTACATATTTGAAAGGTTCATTCCATGTTGATGTTAAAACATTAAATTTAAAATACTTTTAAAACCCATTTAAGAAACTCCAGATCAAGTCTCGGTAGGTATGGAGCCAAGGCCATCAAATGGAGGGGAATTAATTAAGTTAAGTGGAGTATGTGTGGGTTTCCCTGTTTACAGTGATGAATCAACGGCCTGGAACCGAGTGTCTTTACTAGATTTAAGTTAATGTGTAAGTCGTGTGCTGATATAGTCAGTCGGTTCAGAAAATACACGTTAACTACCTAGAAAAATTGAAAAAAAGTTGTGATTCGGAGCTCAATATAAATTAGGTGTTATCTGTAGGCTGAGACATGAGCTTAAGGACGCTGTATACTTGAAAGATAATGTCCTTACACCATGTTTTTTTTAAAAAGAACAGTTTGAAGTTTAAAAGAAAAAAAAACATACTAATTTTAGAAAATGACATTATTTGTATATTACATTGATGTCAGAACTACGGCATACCATGTCAAAAGTGAAGATTTACTACGTTTATATTTTAATTATTCTTTTTTTAGAAATGATGTACCTTTAAAATGTAGAGTTATTAATCATTTAGAGTCGTGTTAATACCTTTCGCCCTCATTTTGAAGTGAATCATACTTTTCAAAGACAAACCATTGAATAAATTAATAACGTGCTCCAGCGCCTCTCACAACTCCGGTAATCGTCCACCTAAACGTTATTTCCTATCTCTGAATTTATGTAGGGGAATAGATAGACACATAGTTTGAAACTATTACTAAAATATATAGGTTAATACTTCAAACCATGTTTTGAAATAATAATAATAATAATAATAATAATACCACCTAATGTTTCTTAGCACCATGTCTTACTACCCATTCAGTTTATACGCTTATGTAATAATCACGCTAGCAGGCTAGGTATGAGGAAGGTTTAATTTTGGAGGAAGTGTACCCGCATTTGCTTGGACATAGAGTGGAAAAATCAATTAGGGAAAATCGGGTGACCTGGTGGTCTAGGGGTAAGGTTTCAGTATTATATGCTGGGAGTCCGGGGTTCAATCCTCGGTCCCGACACAGATTTATCTGATTGCCAAACCCTTCCTTCACCTCTGACAAGACGTGTATTAATCACAACTTGTGAATGTGAGGAATGCCAGGCCTCCACCGTGGTTCGGATTCCACGTTAAACTGTAGGTCCTCCATTTCATCCCATAATCACCCTACCATTACACATTAGCGTAAGTGCGTATAACCCGAACGGGTAGTAAGACGCGGTGCTAATAATAATAATAATAATAATTAGGGAGAATCACCCTCACTCAGTGCATCTAACCGGGAACAAGCTACGATCTCCCCATCATCGGCAGTCTAGTCTATTGTGAAAGAAACGCCTTGGACCAGGCCTAAATCTAGTAAAAAGGGGGAATCAATTTATTGACAAATCAATGTTAGTTCCGACATCTTAAGCGATACATTAAAAAAATGTTTGCCCACATAGGTATTCGAACACTTAGCACCTAGCTCAATGCACCAATGCTCTACCATTTCTTCCAATAGATCAATAATTTATAAATATTAGAGTAGTAATGCACTAAGATGAAACCCCTGGATCATTTTTGAGAATGTTGAGCTTCATTAACAAAACAAAACGTATTTGATTTATAAAGTTTAGTAAAATTAAAGCCTAACTTCCAACCTTAAGAGAAGCTCTATTTTTTTAAAGGAATTATAAGTTGGGATCACTGAATACTAAATTAAACTTAAGAATAAAAATAATAACTTAAAAGATGCACCAAACACTTGATATAAATTTCCTAGACTTTGTTTTTATTTCACAAACCTATAAAAGAATATAAAAAAATTAGTGAAAATATTTTTATTTATTTAGCAGCACGTCTTACTACCCGTTCGGTTAATACGCATAATTATTAACTATGCTAATGAGTTAGGGATTGGGAAGGTTACATTTAGAGGAAGTGAACCCGCATTTGTGTGTAGGGAGAATGGAAAATCATTTAGGAGAAAACTCCACCAATTCACCCAACCTCGATCTCCCCGTCCTAGGCAGTCTATCTCAACACGAAATAAGTGCACTAGCTAACTATGCAACCGAGGCGGGTATAAAATTAATTAGTACGGTTTTAATCTGGTTACCATCACCGGTGGTCCCAAGGCCTAAAGCATCAGGCTCACAATAGATCGGATTGCCAGTTTCGTGGAGGTAGTGGTTTGAACCTCAGTTTTGGGCCCTAGCGTTGGGTTATCCACACCTAATTAAACGCCGTGGTTTTCCCCATATTATCTTCAATCTAATGTAGGTGCACTTACTCTAACTTCCCTTCTCATATATACCCCTTAAACTAGGTCGTAGGTAGTCATTGTATTAGATATGTATTTTAAATAATTACATTACATTTGGTGAAATGCTCAGCCTTATTGGTATAGTAAAACTGTGTGGCTATCTAACAATTCTTCCTCCTTCTCTTAACGAATACAGCCCATGGGAATAATATTATGATTTTTTTTACTTCTGAATCTTGCAACCTAATTTTATGAGAAAACTGTACTTTTTAGTATTGCTTACTTCCACTGACCTAACTTCTCTTAGTACCTTTACACCACACAGTTCTTTTTTCAACAAGAAAAACCTCAATCTTATCCACATTCACTAGGTACCCCTACTTCTTACCTTACTTTTGTACTGTTAGAGGAAGGGAGGGGGTGTTCTTTTTTTTCAAAATCTCTTTCAAGAAAACGACGTTAGACAGAGAAGAAAGATGGCCCTCCGGGGGTAAAACAGGGATCTTTTGTAGAGTACATTCCAACCTGCCACGAGAAGTTAAGGAATACTACCCCATCTACCTGTTGGAAGTCGGTGCTTACTAGCTATACCTCAGTTTTAGCTTCTGTGGTGCTGACTGACAGTTCACAGCTGACTTCTGACAGTCAATATTTAGGTATATACCTAAAATTTGGTCTGGTAGCTTTTCAAAGCCGTCAGAAGTCAGCTGTGAACTGTCAGTCAGCACCACAGAAGCTAAAACTGAGGTATAGCTGAGTAAACGTTAAGAAAATATGTGCCCCTTTTCAACATGCCTTCATCTCCTTCCTCTAGTCAACATATCAGTGGTTTACAAACATTTTGAAGTGTTTTAACCCCAATTTTGTCTTTGTGACCATCTCTATCCCTTGATACCATACATGCGTTCAGATATTATTTTATCTAAAAAAAAAAATCCCTCTTTAGCCGTCCGGGCTATTTGCATTTAATTACAATGAAAGGGTAAGGATTAGGATGTTATAGTTTAGAGAAAGTATATCCGCATTTATTTGAATGACGTGGGAAACCATTTAGGTAATCCAGCCTCATCACAACCGGCCAGGATTTTAACCCCAAACTCCCCGTCAACGTCAAACGAGAGCATACAAATTAGACGCCTTAATAATTGCCTAAGTCAACTTATGTTCTTGTCCAAATGACAGGGATTATACTGAAGCCCAGCGATATTTCAAAAGTTCTGTGATTTTTGTGAAAGTAACCTTTTTATTTAAAACGATCTTAACCGATTTTTATATGACATCAATATTCTGTCCATAGATTCTCCGATAAATGTAAACTATTAATAGATATAAATTTTAACCAAACCAACCACCATAAAATGAGCAAGGGTTGGCAACGAAGTTAAAGAAAACGTGGCCTTTTAAACCGCCGTTTGTTATAGCAGCAACAATCATTTCTGATATAAAAGAGAGGTTTTTGGGATATTAACTCCGCCTCCCCCTATTCCCCCACCAACACTGATCGTTTGTCCATATTTGGTTGATATGCAGATAGCAGGATGGGTAGCATAGTGCGACACCTATTTAACATAAAAATAATCATCTTACGACAGAAAAAAGTATTTCATAAATAGATAGTAATCTCTTTAAGACCTACGCGGAATTAAAAACAGCTAAGTTTAACACAAGCACTATTAACAAATTTCTTCTAATGACTGATAAAGTCAAAAAGAGTAAACGCATCAGCATTTGTCTGGAGATCGATTTAAAATAAATTATGTTTCTGTTTGAATATCCCACTCCCCCTCTGGCCTCTCCCAGCTTTCCCGTCATCTTACCTATTCTGGATCAGTTCCGGAGACCTTAGCTTAGTGGGCAAAGTCAAAGACACCAGTCAAACCCACTGCTGCTGAGCTTGCGCTTCCGGTTATTCCATTCCAGAACTCCGGATAATATTGTGAGTCGTTATTTATAACAGTAACAGCAGTACAAAGACATAAAAAAATATGAAAAACACGCGAACAAAATTAGACCAAATGGTAATATGGTAAAAAAAAAAAAAGTCACAGTGGTTTTTTTACAGTGTCTGAGTCAGAAAAGTTTCACGGTAGACCTCTTAACTATCCGTTAGGAACTAACGCGTGGGAAACGCGGTTATAAAAATAGCTGGAGTCCGCGTAGTATATGTTTATATATATTTTTTTTTCCTTACATCAAACTTTTTTTTTTGCAAAATGTCCACTTTTTTATTTAGGTCAGGGTAGCTTTTATTTTCTAAAAAAAAAACTTTTGGATAGAGAGGAAAGAATATAAAGCCGGCTTTTTTTGTATACTTTTTTTAGGTAGATAACTGTTTTCAATGTGTGTTATTTTTTGTGTGTAAACAATTTTTGGATTAGCTAAGTAGCAACCTGAAAACATTTTTTGTAATGATTTTTTATACACACGCACATAAAAAAAAAGATTAAATGCCATTACAGTACATGCATATTTAGGGTAGACAACTAGACATAAAACTTATATTAAGCTCTTTTATTTTAAATAGCCTGACAAAAAAATACTTTTCCTCCGAGTTTTTTTTTTAAACAAAAAGAAGTATAGTTATTCCTGAACGAATTACCTAAACCATACTAGTTATTCAAACGTAAAGCGTTTAATGAGTGCTTTCAGAAAATAAGAACAACTTTGGGGTTTCTTTGTTTTGATATTTTCAAATAATTCTTATTTATAGCCCAGTGGTTCAAAACATAAGGTTCTTTAATGTTCGACAGAAAGGAATTTTTCACTCTTCAAAAGAGATGGTAGTTTTTTTTTATGTTTAGTATTTTTACTTCTAGTATTTGTTATAAGTAATTACAATAGCAGATGTACTATTTCTCCACGTAGCTATATACACGTACATGTTTTAGCCTAATAGTGTGGCTTAAGAGATCGTATATTTTGTTCTCAGCCCGCCTCGGTAGCGTAGTTAGCTATCGAGCTAGCTTCGTGTTAAGCTAAACTGCCTGGACAGGGAGATAACGGTTCGAATCTCAGTCGGTTAAACTGGAGGTGGTTTTCCCCTAAATTGTTTTTCACTCTCCCCCTATGCAAATACGGGTTAACTTCCTCTGAATTCAACCTTCCCAATCCCTAATCCATTAGCTTAATTAGTACATAAGCGTATAATCCGAACGGTAGTAAGACGCGGTGCTAGAAACTATATATATTTGGTTCTCTTCCATCACGTATTACTAGGTCTCAGTGTCGGGTTCGATTGCATTTGTGTATATAAAATATGCTACTATCGTAATAATAGTCCTATTTACCAAATTTAAGAATGTTTGAATGCCGAGTGTAGGTGATGTAGGTTAAGTTATATTCTAAATTAATGTTACATGGGAATAGTGAGGAAAGTCACATTACACACAATTTCCAGGAAAACCACCTTTAAATTCCATACTCCATTAGGACACCATCAAAATCTATTTTTAAATTATTTTAAATATGATAAGATACCTCTTTTATCCATATAAAAATAGTACTATAAAGGCCTAACAGATCAGCTAAATTTGAGCTAAAATTGTATTTTCCCTTTTTTTTCTCCTATAGGCTTCCCTTTAAAGAGTATCGCTCTCTGTTTAGAAAATTAAGGTTAAAAAAATTAATTAAATACGTCAAAAATTTAACAAAACTAATTAGACACAATACTCTAAAAATATATGACTATCGCTCGTCTGGTAGTGAAAAATTAAAGGGAAAAAACAACATAAGATGTCAAAAGCAAATCCTAATACAAATCTTTATTACGGAGTTTAAAAATAAATTCATGTTTATAAAGCCATACCACATTTTTTGTTCATTTGTTTACTCTCAACGGTAGGCACACGAACTAAATGTTTAGTTTGTATAACCTGGTTAGCTGTTGACTAGGAGGACGGAGTTCAAATCCCAGCCGGGTGTAATAAGGGTGCTTTTATTCTTTTATTTTTGTTTTCCTATCCTCCATTTTCGCAATGAGGGTGTATTATTTCCTATAAATTCTACTTTTCTCTAGGTGTACTCTATCTAACTTTACTCTGACTCAGGAGGTTTAAATTCAATAAATTCTCTGTTCAATCACAACATCCCCCCTTCCCCCGTTTTCAGTCAATGTGGCTTAATATCTTCTCCCCAGACAAGGCTTCACTCCAAGATTTAGGATAGTTTTGTCAATGACTTCCCCTTAAATGGAGGAACTGGAATAAATACCTTGTCTCAGACCAATAACTCTAAAAAAAATGTTTATTTTTAAGATGTAAATAGCTTATTTCTTCTTCACAAGTCATTAGTATATTTTATAACGATGAAATCAGGCTTTTAAATTATTATTTTTCCAGATTCCTATTTGTTACTTATCATACAAACTATAATTCAATATTCATATGAGAGGACGTCTCTGAGAGCTAGTCAAAGCTACTAGATTTACCTCTCCAAATTCATGTCAAGTCATGTTATTTTTGGTAGATAGTGGCCTAATCAATACCTATAAATAACAGTATTAGTATAATTAGATGTTATCAAAGCTGACACCAAAAATTACGTTTGTATTTTCTAAAGGGTTCGTCAACTGTCCGTTCTTAAGAAAATCAAAGTAGACTACTTAAAAAATGTGAATATGTTCTGTGGCAAAGGGGCAAAGATTTAAAAGATGTCATCACTCTAGTTGAAACCAGCCTACGCGGTAAAACGTAGCCAAGACGCAAATAGGGAGGGGGTGTTTATTTATGTATCTGAAAGTGTCTAGCCGCCAGTCTAAAAAAGAGACATGCGCAGACTAGTAAGCTTGTATGTCAAGGTCGGCAATGAGCGGTTAAGAAGGGATCCCTACAATCCTTGCCAAGGAGTCATGATTCGATCCTGATTTACAGGTTGCTCTTCACATCTTGAGGACCCGACGATCGCCCACACTAGTGCGGCCGCGTGGGTGACCGAGATTAATGTATGGGTGGACTCTCTTACACACAGCGAGCGAACTGTCAACTGCGTGAGTTTCATTCATGCTTTGCTCCGTCGTACTACAATTACTACAACATCGCAATCATGAATGACTCGACACTTCCGAGCCGTTTCTTACAAATGGAAATATTGGACAGATAGAACGAAGTTACTATAACTACTTTAGTGTATTCATCCTTCAAGTCACTTTAGATATATATTATACAAAATAGCACTAATAATATGGTAAAATATTATTAAAGCTAATGCAGTTTTTATTGTTTATACTTGCTGGGCAGATTTAATTTTTCCAAACCGAAATAAAACCTAAATATGGGTGAGTTGTCTATTAATATGTAACATATAATAAATCTGTTTTTATCACCAAAGCAAACAAAGCTTTTATTCTAGAACTCAAAACTGTTTTACTTTCTCAAGTCTCGCTTGATAAAAACTCGTAAATACGATAGCCAATACGATCTGTCGCATACACAAATTGTGTGAACTAGATTATAGGGCCGTTACCAGAAATTTTCGTGTGTGTATTAGAGGCGGTTCACCTTTGGTGGCTTGGGGTACGGGGGGAGGGGAAACCCCAAAACAAAACATTAAATTCCTCTTGGAATAATTCAGTGATGTCAACCTTTTAACTGTTACATACTTCTCATTTACGTAAACATCCTGTAAGGTACCCTAGGAGTATGATTCTTAAAATGAATAAATGTATTGATTAATTGAAACCCTTCTCCCTGGACATGATATCGTGTTTAAAAAAACAATTAAGTATTCAACTCAAGAAGGGTGTTATATTAATTAAATCATTTTTCTTCTATAGTTAGCTAAGAATTTTACATGTCAGACAACAAAAATCAGTTCACATATTTTAGCCCGGTGAAAACCTTTCCCTCACAAATCCCTTGGATAAAATTTGTTTGCAGTGAATAAAAAATAAAAATTACATTAATGAGTACATACTAAGCATTTATATTTGAACGAAAATACATCAAATTTACGATTAATGATAGATTGTCAAAAGTCTAGACTTGTTTCAAAGAATACGGTTTTTTAAAACTAGGTTCCAACTAGGATTACATCGAGCAAAAAGTAAAGGACTACCACTACTGCATTTATTAACGTACTCTAGATTGAAAACCTAAGGTATGGGAGCTTAAAATTTAATAAGAAAATATGTTAACCTCGTATAGTCTGAATTTTTGAAACGGGGAGATTCTTAACCTGGCTGGGTGTATTGAGTTATTTAATAAATTGTTTTCCACTCTCCTTATACGCAAATACGGGCACGTTTACTCTAAACTCCACCTTCCTTATCCCTAGACAATAACCAAATGCGTGTAACCTGGAGCAGAAGGACTACAGCGTGCGAAAATAAGCTATTGGCCTAGGAAATGAGGAGTATAAAAACACAATATTACTAACAGCCTTGCTAGACTACATTGGAGAAGTTGGGTATGAATGGAAAACTCACCACCAAGGATGATCTGACCACGACACGATGCTGTCACTGGCTTTGTTGCCACCCGAAGATGGCGTCGAGAAGGACCTCATCCTCAGGACTCATTGGCTCGTAGTTCTCAGGTTCGTAGTTCTGTTGATGGTACACGGAAGACGGCGCCGCGTATGACAGGGAAGACCCTCCGGAACCATCCGATGCCAGCGATGGCGTCGGGGAAGAAGACGCTTCCGAGCAGGGAGGTGAAAGCGAGGAACTTACTAGAGGTATCTGAGGTTGCAACAAGATGGAATGACTGAGAGAGGAATAGTGGGAGGTAGGGATGACCGTCGTCAGCTGGGTCACCGAAGACTCCGGGCTGCTCGAGTAGTAACCTTGGTCGCTACTACTCGCGGGTCCTACGGTCGTCATCGTCGTGGTCTCCAGAGTTGAGGAAGTGGTCGATGACGTCTCGGCGGCGTGGTCGTCCAGCATCTGCTGAAGACTTCGGATGTACTCAACGGCCATCCGGAGCGTCTCCACTTTGCTGAGCTTTTTGCTCGCCCCTCTGTTTGAAGAGTTGGGTGGGTTAGGGATCGGTGAGGACAAGGCAGCCGCTACAGCCACAGGGATATGCGACCTCAAAGTTGCGAACCCGTTGTTCACCTGTTTCACACGATTCCTCTCCCTGGCGTTGCGGCGCGCCACCGACGCTGGCTGATGTCCAGAGATACCTGAGTAGGAGAAGTTGATTCTTCGCTTACACCTTAGCATATCAGCTGTCGCCATCGATGACGCGGAAGACGTGTTTGGCGCCGACGAGATGTTATTAATGACCACGGTGGTTCTATCTCCTGGCGCCGCGACGGCCACTCTCTTCTGTTGGATAAGGACGGTTTTGGGGGCAGTACCTTGATGGTGGGGGTGGTGGTGCAGATGGGGTGAGTGTGATGAAAGGTTTGTTTGCTGCGACGCCGTCGTCACGATAACGCACGAAGTACTGTTTGAAGACGCCGACGTTTGGACGAAACCGGCCATAGGCTTTTGTTGTGGACCGAGCGTCATATTACTTAATGTAGCCGCTGCCATATAAATCTAACTAAACAATAAACTAAATAAAACTAATCTATCCTTTAAAAAAAAGTAATTTACAATACAAACATTTAAAAAAAGAATCAAATATGTTCAGTCACGTCAATAGTCCTGACTAAAACAAATGAACTCATGAAGGAGTCGTCTGGTCGATGTGTCCTTGAGAAAGACGTGCGTTTTATTCCGAAGAGACGCCCCAAAACATAAACGTACGTCCTCACGGTAGCAGGCCAACTCGCTCACTGATCTTCGGCTGCCTGTTTCCCTTGGTCGCGTGGTGTTCGCGTGCCCCGAGTGACCTTGAAACCAGCGCCTGATGCCTCCGCCCGCCGCTAGGGGGACTACTACTATACAACTAAAAATTTCCTCCCCTTCTTTTCTCCTCTCGCCTTCCCCTCCTATCGACTTGTATGGTCCTTCTTCGAAAAAACTAGGTCCTTTTACGGAAATCCCTCCGCTATACATTAGACATGTGGGCAATAAGGGGCGACCCGCTGGTCGGTAGCGACTCCCGAACTAAAATGATGTTCGTCTTTGGAGCCCACTGCGCTATGTAGGTACAGGACCCTCGAACTCATGTAGAGAGGAAATCTCGCCTCTCTCTTTATCATTCGCTCGCGCTCTCTCCCCACCACTCAGTGCTACTCTATGTGTATATCAATTTTTTTGTGGCTTCATTCCTACCCCTTACCCCACCCATACATTCGGTAGTCTTCCCCTAGCTTCCCCTACATTTTACTTCACATATACACACACCCAACACACATGCACACCTTTTAAAAGGGAGATAAAAAACGGTATCTCCTGCCTCTTTTCGTCTACATTTTTAAAGCAGGAGAACAGAGGGAAGGAAGGGAAACTTTTCCCAAACCAACTCTCAACCCTCAGGAATAATAGTAGCCCACCCTCCAACCACCCCACTCCTCAGAGAGGAAGGTTCCTCGTGCACTAGTCGGGGACCACTTGGGGTACCTGTGTGAGCTCAGGGTCGCACGCCTCGACCGGTCCATGCTTCCAGCCAGCGCGTGCCTCAGACGCGAGTCGCATGGCTAATCACCCTCTCCGTCTGACTGGCTAACCGCCTAGCCACCCAATCTCTCTCTCTCTTGCTCTCTCTTTCAAAGCCTCTGCACCGTTTCTACCTTCTCTAAAGAACATAGCTTGGTTTTTTTTTCATCCTATTTGTTTTGTATTACTGTTATTATTTTTATTCATATATTTGTAACTTTTTTTAACATACCCACAACGATGGGTACGCGGACTAAATGTCAGACTCATCTAGTCTGGCTATCTGGTGACGGGGAGGTTGAGGTTCGAATTCCAGCCCGATGTAGTGAGGATGTATTTTCCTGAATAGTTTCCCAATCTACCTCCAGGAAAACACTGGTACATTTTCCCTACAGTCTAAACTAAACCTCCCTAATGCGTAACCATTAGTTTGTTAAAATGTGTTTAGCACAGACTGGTAGTAAGTTACAGAAGGAAAAAATAAATAAAATTAAACAGCAAGCCAAAGGTAGGACTTATATTTAAAAATGTAGTTAGAGCAATACCAAAGAGGTATCAAGAGTGGGGGAGAAAATAAAGGAATAGTTCAATACAAGATTGTACTGAATATTTACGAGAAGATAATATTTGTTTCATATTTAAAATAGAGATTTCTTTAGTTGCTTTCATAGTGAAATAATTTATTTCGTTCTTCTCCTCTTCATAATTATCTTATTTCTATCTTCACGCGGCGCTTATTTCACACACACACACACACACACACACACACACACACACACACACACACACACACACACATGCGTCAAGGTATTGGTACATCTCTCTGAAGCAACACTAAGAGGACGGTGGTAAAGGAGGGAGGAGTTTTAAAATAAAACAAATACTCCACCTACCTCAACGCATCATCACGTACGGTGCTGCCACGACGAGAGGTGGTGGAGAGATCATGAACTATGCAAGCCAGAGCTTTGGAGGGGAAGAGGTAGTTGTTGGGTTTTTTCATCTTTTTTTTTTTACTCTCAGTGTGTGAAGGGTAGAAAGTGTTAGAAGAAAGGGGGGAAGAGAGACAAAGAGTAGAGCCACAGAGAGCGCTGTCTTTGAATCTTACGATCAGTTGGCTGAGAGATGTTGTGTAGGGAGTATCACGTCTTTACTCAGATACCCAGGGAAGACATATTCGTAACAGAGAATTTATTCGCCTCATTCTTGAAATATATATTAATACATTTAAAAAAAATTAATACATCACCCGTATTGGTGGGTACGAGGACTAAATGTATGGTATGCTTTGGGCGAGAAGATCGTAGGTTCGGATCCTAGATAAGTTTACTGAGGCTGATATCCCTACTCTCTCTCTCTACACAAATGAAGTTATATTTCCTCTAAATTAAAACTTCTGCGTCCTTTCTTCACTTACTCTATGGAATTAATAACTCGAAAGTAATTTGTTGCAATTACAAAACTACGCAACCTACCCATATCTTGAGCTAGTTCTATCCAGTCCACCTCATTACACCCTATCTCTTTTAGGTATATTCCATCAGCGTCTAAGTCTTCCCAATTGGGTTTGCCAGTCAGTACCAAGTTTTTAGAATCACACATTCACACTGTATGTCCTGCTAACCGTAATCTGCGAGCTTTTACTTTCCTAACAATGTCTTGTTATAAATACAGTTTACGTAACTCACCATTTTGTAACCTCCTCTACTCCCCAAAATCTTAATTCTTTTTTGGAGCAAATATCTTTCCAAGCACCTTGTTTTCGAACGCCCAACATTTTTTTCGTCATGTAAGGTAAGAGAGCACGTTCCACATCCATAGAGAACAACCAGTAAAGTTATTGTTTAGTATATTCTCTGTTTTACATTCCTTTGACAGCTCGATCTGATGTAATTTTTGTACTTACTTGCAAAACACAAACAAATTTGTCAAATAAACATTCTAAAAATATATTATTTGATCTACTAATTGTTTATACTACCTAGAAAAATTGAGACTCCACAAAGACTTGAATAAACAGAGACAACCCTTACAGTTTTATTTTGTAAAAGTTATATACATAACAAAGGCGGCTCTATTCTTCACCTTCAATAAGTTTTCCTGTTAAAATGTGTGTTCATCTTGTCTTATCGCCTATCCAGATTGAAAGCGTGGTTATACTAGAGTAGAGATAAAGAAGGTCATATTTAGATCATTTACTTGGAAGGAAAGGGGGAAATACATTCACTAAAAACACCCTCTCTATAGTCGGTAGTATTTGAACCCTGACCTCCTTAGCAGGGGAAACCAGAACAAATGAAGTTGACGCATCAGCCCACGTGCCCGCTAATGTTTGTTGTTTAGTTTAGTGTATTTTTTAAAAAAAATCAGTACATTCCATACAAAGGGCTACAAACTCCTGATCTTCTGGATGGTTATGTAAAATAAGTTTAGAAGAAGTGTACCCTCACTAGTGTGGAGAGAGTTAAAAATAATCACAGTTGGAAAAATATCCTCTGTGATTTAAATCATATACAATATTATTCAAATGATAACTTGACATTTTTTACCAATGTTTTTATGCTACACCACTCTCCCTCTATTAAAATGCGGGTGAACTTCGTTTGGATCCAATTTTTCTCACCCCTAGTACACTATCATAACAAGTGCATTTGCGTGAAGCCCGAAAGGGTAGTAAGACGTGGTGATAAACGAAACATTTTTAAAAAATTGTTTTTAGTGTAAAGTTTATTTTTTATTTAGCACCGCGTCTTACTACACGTTCGGGTTATACGCTTAGGTACTGATTACAATAATGGGTTAGGAATTGGGAAGGTTGAATTTAGAGGAAGTGAACCCCGCATTTGCGTGGATGGAGAGTGGAGAACCATTTAGGAAAACCACCCCCAGTTCACCCAACAGAGATTCGAACGTTTATCTCCCCGTCCTCGGCAGTCTGGCTAAACACGAAGCTAGCGCGTTAGCCAACTATGCCACCGAGGTGGGTTACTGTAAAGTTAGTACGTCCTCCCTTTAAGACCCCTTCTAAGTGAAAAATACGAAATAATTCAATTGTTTGAGGTGAAAAAATGTTTATTTCAATCTCGCAAATCACATTCTATCCGAAAGAAAATAAATGATAATCAAAGAAAACGATTCAGCCGCTACGCGATGATAGATTAAAATAATTTACATCCAATTGTTCTCCCAATGCAGATATTCATCCAAAAAGGAAATCGTTTTGATCTGGCGATGATATGAGAGGATTTGTAATAGGTGGGGAAGGGAGGGGAATAATTTCCTCAAGTGAACGTAGATCGCGGGACGATTGTTGTTCGAACAACATTCCAACGCCCGAAGGGCGATTTGGTTCTTTTTAGGTGAGTGTTTTTTTTTTCTTCTGTTTTTTCCGAGCTGGTCAGCGACGGAAGATTTGTGGGGTTGGACCCTCGGGCTTTGTCGGCCTAACACCGCAAACACGCTGTTTTCAGCAACTTTTTTTTTCTGTTTAATCTGTTTTGTTTTGTTTGCTACTTGCTTGTTCATTATTTAAGTTCTTTTATTCTTGGAACGTTTCATTTCTTATTTTCGTATCCACCCCTTTGGTAAACTACTGTAAACACAGCTCAGGGAGTTCTGGTTGTTTCGTGTTTTATTTTCTATCTTACTTTTTAGAGTAAACTACTGATTGCACGATCTATGCTCAAAAATAGAATATATATCTGCACAGCTGAGGGAGCTGTCTATGTGTCAGGCAGGAGATTTCAGCTCAGTGCGGAGGCTATAAACCACCACTAATATATGGATAGTATGCATTGGCTATCTATAGATTAAGGGGGGGTTGCCTATATAATCAGGTGGGGGAGCAAGGACTGGAGGTGTACCTATAATATTATATTATATTGGAAGTGCTTAGCAGGACAAATAACCCTGTTTACTTTATTTCGGGTAAAAACTCAATAGAGGTTCGTTTGCTGATGAGTGTTTTTTTTTTAAATTGGAATTATTTGGAATATGTCTAAAACAATTTTGCTTTAAATGTATATCTGGGTAGTGCTTGACATAAACATGACAAATAATTTTGTATACTCTTTTGGGGGCGTAACGGGGAGGGTGGGTGATTTGGTTTTGGTTATTCTACTGATTACTGTTTTTTTAATTTGAATATTTACAAATATGGTCATTGTATTTTGATTCAAAACTGGTTTATCATATTACACTATCAATAATAATATATCTTTATTTATACAAAATAAATAAATTTAAGGTTAGTTTACGCACGACAATAATATAAAGTATTTTTTTTCAAAATTGACCTGGAAAATTGAATTCAAAATGGGAATCTGGGAATAGTTTTTCATGATAAATAAGAATAAGGTTTTATTTTTACAAATAGCAAATAATTTCAGGGTAACTTAAAAATAATTTATTATTTAAATTTTGTTAAATATATTCGAACAATTTGGTTTAAAATTTATATTTAAAGTGATTATTATTATTAACAATATGACGTGTTTGTTTTAATGAGGGAAACATACTCAATGGTGGTTTATTTAAAACCTATTTTTAAAAACTATTTTTGAAGCGTTTGAGAAAGTTTGTGCGATTGTGTCGTACCATTTATTTATCTCAGTGAAAATATCCCCAAATTGTGGTGTTTCATATGTAGATGGCAGTTTTTAAGTTTTAAGACCACTAGAACCATCCTCAAATAACTTATGTAAGACCCACATTAAACATTAATTTTTTTTGTTTTATCTCAAAGCCTTGAAATTTAGTTTGAACTCAGGGTTTAATTTCCTTCACGTGGTAATATAAATAGTTCTTGAATATATTTCATGAGTTTAGAAACAATAAATGACAAACTTTTTAACTGAAGAGAAAAAGTTGTCATCAAATTACAGGACATCCTTGACAGGTTTTTAATAACTGTTGAGGTCACCATGCGAAGAAAATTAAACTCTATACTTATGTTGAAGATAAATTGATCTATTTTGATAAAAAAAGTGTTAATATAAAAATACAAAAAATTTAGCATCCCCTAAATCCCCATCTGAAATAATCTTGCAACACAACCTGTGACTGAGTGGTCACATTAAATATGGTTAACAAAGATGAGAGGTGAAGCGTTCCAGACCCGTGTGTATTTTCAAGTTCCCTCTCCTTTATAGGGCGGGACCATTTCTTCTAATATAGTTTACTAATCCTTATGTATTATGTGGATCATGTTGCTATTAATCCTTGTGAATCATTTCGGTATTCACGCGGGATAACCGCCAAGCTTATCTAGTATGGTTTACCAAAGAAAATGGGGGTTCGGATTCCTTTCCAGTGTATAAAGGTTGTTTTACCTAAATGGTTTTCTTCACTTCCTCCACATAAATGCGAGTTCGCTTCCTCTAAGCTATGGGGCTTCCTCTTTCATCCCTAGCCCATTAGTGTAAATAAGCAGGTAGTATGGAAGTTATTGAGATTCAGTGTGCAAACAAAACAAATACTCTTATCAAATGTATTAATAAAAAAATAAAATATTTTCCTCCTAATACGCGCAATGAAGAAACCAAGAAAACATTATTTGAAACAGTAGTAACAAAAGCACAAACCTTCTACAGTGTTATTCTAGCCTGATACGTCTGCTCTGAAATAATGAAGGAGATAAATTTGTCATGCAAGAAAGAATCGTTGATGAAATTCCAATTTAAATCTTTCAAAAAAGCAAATCTTTAAAATTATACACACTGGAAAAACGGGATGTGAACTGCCACCATTAATTACCAATCTGATTAATTATCTATCCGCAACAAGACAAGATTGTATAGTAAATAACAAGCCTTAACAATAATTAATTTAGTCTGGCTTACGAGATATTATTAGTCATATAACGCGTAGAAATAAAAAGTTGCATCATACGCTGCCCGTTCAGAGAATTCATATCACCAACTGTGGCTGGTCTATGTGGTAGCATAGCAGTAGTGAATTCCTCCCCCTCCCCCATACCCCCCAAACATAATAGTTTATTAAAACTAATCTGTAAATAATTTAAATGTAGGAGAAATGAAAAAATATTATAATATATATTCACATATACAAAGTGAGGTTTATAGTATTTATAATGATTGCAGAAAAAAACCAAAGTATTTTGCCATCGTTGTCTAAATATTTCAAGTTCAATTTTATTTTCATTTTTTTGTGCTTCATTTAAAAAGATTTTCAGCCAGGGTTAGGTAGAATATTAGTTTTAAAGGGTTAAAGAAGCATGGGATCTAGGATAAGTGTGTTAAAGAACTTTCAAAACGAGGTTCTAATAATTGAAGGGATTGAAATAACCTAAAGTCTAAAATAAAAAAACATTTAATTGATATTTATCTCCTCCCAAGCCGTCCTATATTGTTTTGTTGTCAACATGGTCTCCATGTAGTTTCCTCGCTCGAATCTGTATCAGGTGAGCGTAGTTGCACTTGAGCTTGATCCAAAAGTAGTATCACTTGAACTAATAGACTCGGGTGAGAGGAATAGAATAGAGGAATAATGTTTAGCCCGGCTTGTTTTGTAGTCAGTGAACCCACCGAATACGTCAAAATTAAATTTGGGTTTCCTGATTGCAAGTTTTACCTACGTTCCAAATATTTCATCAAAGTTCTTATTGTATATATGTACAATATATTTAAGGCTATTTTCTTAAAGCTTAAATATTATCGAAAGAAATAGGGGAAGTCTTGTAATCTTTACAAAGTATACCTAACCTAACTTGACCCATATTAACCTGACCTAACCAAACCTAGCCTAACTAAACCTAACAAATAGTCCCAATGAAATAAAAACACTAAAAAGAAAGGTCCAGCTATTTCGTCCCACTCCATGTGGTGAAATACTACTTAGTTGGGTGACCTGGTGGTCTAGGGGTAAGGTGTCAGACTTCTGTGCTGGGGGTCCGGAGTTCAATCCTCGGTCCCGGCACAAATTTATCTGATTGCCAAACCCTTCCTTCAC
Source organism: Timema genevievae (assembly GCA_902155825.1). NCBI lineage: Eukaryota > Metazoa > Arthropoda > Insecta > Phasmatodea > Timematidae > Timema > Timema genevievae. The sequence goes on from CABFWO010002863.1 coordinate 33,513, forward strand.
CTCTGACAAGACGTGTATTAATCACAACTTATGAATGTAGGGAGTGCCAGGCCTCCACCGTGGTTCGGATACCACGCTAAAGTGGATAAATTATGAAATTCTTAAAATCTAATTTATTATTACAACTGGTTATTTTACATAACAACCAAACCTGTTTGGCTGAAGTGAAAAATTATAATATTCTGAAGGTTAGGTTAGGTTAAGTTAGGTTAGGTTAGGTTAGGTTAGGTTAGGTTAAACGAACAGATTCCATATGATATAACATCACACGTCCGCACTCAATTGGACCTCCGGACCTCAATTGATACGCGCAATATACGCCTCGTATGACTCAGTCAGGGATTCAGACAATTTAAAACTTGCACAAACGTGAGCTTTATCAATTCAACCAGAGGGTGATGGATGGTGATTATATACAATAACACGTTAATGTGAATAATTTGACTACAACATGAACAAATTATCAGATTCACCAGAACTGTTGATTATTATACATAGCATCCGATAATTATGTGTATTAACATGATATATTGAATTAACAGTAACATAATATATTCTACTATTAGTATTTAATGGTTATAAACGTATCACATTAATTTACCGTTTTTTGTTTATGGCTACGCTTGCATTATAGTCAGGAAAATTAACCTTTTTTTTAACAGCTATTTAAAAACCAAAACTAAATAAACCTAATTCACACGCAAAACCATAAAATAAAATTAAAAATACCTAAATTTAAGAAGCAAATTTAAGCACGCTAATAGTTGATCTCTTAGGTGGAAGCATTGTTACAATGAGCACCAAAAGATATAGTTTACTGTTGTCTTAGAAACAAAAATATAGTAAATCGAAAGAAGCACTCAATAGTAAGTACTCTATCATAATAAACAAAATTTGTCAAGAAAATTATTCACAGCGCTAACGCATTCAAGATTAAACCCGGACATGAGAATTTTTTTGTATGCGTTTATGAAGATTGTTTAAGAAACATGAGCTCACCCCCTTCCTACCCCTGCTCTAATTATGTGCCATCCTTTGTATCTTCACCAGGCAGCCGTGACGTTCATTTTCTACCTACGCCCGATTTTTTACACTATTTCTTCTACTGATGAAATAGGTGATGGTAACGTGTGTATATATAGCTTACCCTGTTACCCGAAAAAATATGTAATACAGCAAAATTAGTCGATCCAGTGAGTACTTTTGAGTTTAGTGGTAACAAACACAGATATATACAGAAATTCTAAAAATGGGTGATTGGTTTTTTTATATCATTTTTATATCCCCGAAGGAATCAAGATCTCGCAGGAATTTAAAGGTACAGACAATCTTAAAAATACTATCTTATATTATATGGATACTATACCTTATAATTATATAAAATATCAACAGTTAAATTTTAACTTTCTTATTTTTTGCTTTCTAATATAAAGAGAAGCCATGAAAATTTTTACCTCGAGATTATAATGAATCTTTATGTATGTGCACAACCAAACCTAAAAAAGTGAATTTCTCAATTAAAGTAGGATTCCCTAGGAGTGTCTTGCGTCTCAGCGTCTGCGACCGCAGACGTTGGGTGATGAGTCGCAGACGCGGGATACAGTGTTTCCCTAAATGCGTCTCTTGGTCGCCAGTCGTGGGTGATTTTATGTGTAGTACAGATTGTTTCTCTTCTATGGAGAAATCTTGGACAATTTTAAAAACCAGCCCAATCAAACATAAAACTGTAACACGGACTGAGGTCCCCCATTTAATATCTAAATGTCCCTAAATTGTAAGCACCTATTATCATTGTAAGCTTAGACCGACTTGGACCTAAGATTTCCTAGAATAGCGCGGTTCCTTTCAACCAAATTTTTGAAATTATTTGTTGTAAGCAGCTTATAATTATTTTCTGTGTTCTACGTGACCACCCATATTTGTTCTGTAGGATCATAGTTCTAAAACGAAGGTGATGTGTGCATTTTGGTTTCCAAAGACTCTTATAAAAATATCTAGTTTTAGGAAGTTTGTTGTTTGTGGCCTGTCTGTCCCCTGGATGTCTAAGAAGAATTCCTGTCACATTGATCTCCGGCACATCTGCATTATAATGCAAGTATTCTGCAATTTTACTGTTGTATTCATATATAATTCAATATATTTCATTACACTCTGTGCTCATTATAAATAACTTGTCTTCAGTTAGATAATACCTTCCTAGTCTAGTTTCCAATAGTATGAATTGTATTAACTAATAGCACTCGCCAACACCTGACGCTGCAGGGGGGGCTACAGCCCAGCTGTATGTCTGGGCCATTGTCCAGGCCCCGAGGTGGATGATGTTGATAGGCGTGGCGGATGTACACTAGCCTTGAGGGGATCAATCCTGGGACCACAGGAGAAGTCCTGTCAAGATCGGTGAACCAGACCCCAATACATATCCCTTTGAAGTTACAATTAATCGGAGGTCTCGCTAGGTAACCCTTCCCACGCATTCACATAGGCTGGAGTCGAGCCCATGATATGCCCCCGGAATCCCATTGTCGCATGACCTGGTCATCAGGCGTAGATTCAGGGAGGGTCAAAGGGTCAGTTGATCCCCCCTGTGAAAGCTATAAAATTAATAGAAAAAAGAAATGAAAGTTCAAATTTTAGAGATAAACTACAATACAGATAAATTATATAATTGTTTATCATTTTACGCGCAGACACCTCTTAAGCCGGTTCCACAAGTACGTTATTCGTCCACGTTTAATAATCGTTAAATATGAACCCCGCAAGTGTGGAAAAAATATTCATTTTCGTGTATAAATATTTGTCGTGCATACCGAGTAACGAACATTGTTCCGCATTGAGACGGTCGACTACCACACATCAAAGAAGACTAATAATCGCCTGAGAGCAGTTTTTTCACGAATACCGAATATAGAGTATGTGTGGGCAGCAGGAGCTGCGCAACTGTGGGGGACTTTCTTTGCCCCCACTGGAAATTATTTGCCCCTCCCTGGAATAAATTCCTCCCCTAGATATATTTCAAATCCTTTGATATTATCGATTATGAAACTGAAAGATGGCCTTAAATCAAACTCCAAATTACTTCTAGATGTAATCTATTGTTAAAATTTGCCAGAGAAGACCACTTCAAATTGTTAAAATTCTGTCGGATCAGACCACTTCAAATAACTACTAGACTCGAGGCATTTAAGTGGCAGAAAAAATCAGGGAAGGAAAGCTCTAAATAGCTTTCAAGTTCATTCAAATTTCAACAATATCTAGGGGAGGACAACTCCGAACAATTTCCAGTTGCATGCCATTTTAAAGAATTTTCAAGCGGGGACCACCCCAAATAGGCTAGTTTCTGAAATAATTCAATTTTCAAAATTTTGTCAGTGGAAGACCACTTAAAAGTTTATCTTATAGAGGTATCTGATTATCGTAAAACATTAAGGTGCGGATCACTCTAAATAGCTTCGAGAGGCATCCAAACACCAAAAATTTCTAGGTGAGGAACATATGAAATGGCTTATAAAAGATCTAATTAAAAAAATTAATGTGAAGACTAATCTTAGCTTCAAGAATGAACCATTTCTTGAACAATTTTTAAAGCAGGAGCACTCCAAATAGTTTATAAAAAACATCTGATTTTTTTTTTAATTTGGGAGAATGACTACGGGTTAAAACATACATAAGATTAAATATGAATGAGAAACTACTAAACGGCTTTAAACAGAAATTTAACTTTGTAAGTAACTATGTTGTTTATAATTATGACCCCCCTATGAAAATGATCTGGATCCACCCGGGCTGGTCCTCTCTCTCCCCCATATTCGAACACGCTACCTAGAGGGTAAAGTCCAGCTGAAAGAGGCAAGCAATTATGATAAAACTAAATACAGCTCTATTAAAACACACACTTGCTCGGTGGTACGTGTGCGTCCACACTGCTCTCAAGTAGCAGACGCAATGTAGAGACGCTGGACACGCACTCTAGTCGCCAGTCGCAGTCGCCTAGAAGGAACTGGCCACATAACAAACTATGGAAACCAGTCCAGTCGCTGGTCGTAAGCGCGAGACTCAAGACGCACACTCTGGTCTCCAGTCGCAGTCGACTCGAAGGAACTGGCCACATAGCAAACTATGGAAACCAGTCCAGTCGCTGGTCACAGACGCAAGACTCGAGACGCATACTCTGTTCGCCAGTCGCAGTCACCTCGAAGGAACTGGCCACATAACAAACTATGGAAACCGGTCCAGTCGCTGGTCGCAGACGCAAGACTCGAGACGCACACTATGGTCGCCCGTCGTAGTCGCCTCGAAGGAACTGGCCACATAGCAAACTATGGAAACCAGTCCAGTCGCTGGTCACAGACGCAAGACTCGAGACGCACACTCTGGTCTCCAGTCGCAGTCGACTCGAAGGAACTGGCCACGTAACAAACTATGGAAACCAGTCCAGTCGCTGGTCACAGACGCAAGACTCAAGACGCACACTCTGGTCTCCAGTCGCAGTCGACTCGAAGGAACTGGCCACATAGCAAACTATGGAAACCAGTCCAGTCACTGGTCACAGAAGCAAGACTCGAGACGCATACTCTGTTCGCCAGTCGCAGTCGTCTCGAAGGAACTGGTCACATAACAAACTATGGAAACCGATCCAGTGGCTGGTCGCAGACGCAAGACTCGAGACGCACACTCTGGGCGTCAGTCGCAGTCACCTTGAAGGAACTGGCCACATAACAAACTATGGAAACGGTCCAGTCGCTGGTCGCAGACGCAAGATTCGAGACGCACACTATGGTCGCCCGTCGTAGTCGCCTCGAAGGAACTGGCCACATAGCAAACTATGGAAACCGGTCCAGTCGCTGGTCGCAGACGCAAGACGCACACTCTGGTCGCCAGTCGCAGTCGCCTTGAAGGAACTGGCCACATAACAAACTATGGAAACCAGTCCAGTCGATGGTCACAGAAGCGAGACACGCTGAGGGAATCGTACCTTTATGTCTGTCCTTTGTCCGTCTGTCGGATCCTAGCCACATATCTGATACGGTATGAAGGATTTAGCTCAAAATTGCTATTATTCATGTTTTTTTTATTTTTAACCTAGCACTAAGTTTAGGGGTAGTTTACTAATGAGTGATTTTTTGAACTTCAAATTTTTTGAAAATAGCTCGAACGCTTTTCTTAAAAATAAGTATCTAGGGAGAGTGTGATATAGCAATAAATACTGTGTGCACTAGCCTACTTGTTTTTCGGTGAAAATTCGTTTAAGGGCAGTTTATTACTGATTATAGTATAGTGTTTTTTTATTTGAATATTTTAAGAATGGATGTAACGATTTGGCCCAAAATGAGCATCTGTTAAGTTAATTCTTTGGTCAGATGGTAAAATGTGATATCCTAATTTTTTTTGTAAAATTGAATTATTAGTATATTCATATTCCTCCAATTGATATCTACAGTTTTAAATAGCTCCCCGGAAAAATTAGCAAAAGTGCACATATCAGGTTTTTTTCATTTGATTAGAGAATTATGGTATAAATAATTGTATAAACTTGTTTTTCTTTAAAAATTAATCAATTACTAGTAGATAGCTAATGAATGATTTTTGAAAAAAATAAGATTAAAAAAATAATAATTTCAGCTGCTTTTGTCCAAAACTAGTATTTGGAGACTATTTTACTTTATAAATAATAATGTATGTTGATTTTTCAAAAGTATTTTTTTTTCAAGACTAGTTCAAAATGCAAATTTAAAAAAAATAGAATATCTTGAAATGCTCCTTAGCGTATAGTCCAAAATGCCCATCCGGGAATTATCTTTATAAATAATAAGGTATATATATATATATATATACCTTATTATGTATATATATATAATAATATAAATAATTTGAGTTTTGCTAGCAAACAGCTAATTTTTGAAAATTTGAAATTCAAAAAAAGATTTGAAAAACTTCGTTTATATTTTATATTTGAAGAGTAAAATATATTATAAAGCCTTCCATGTGTAAGGTAGTTTGATTAGGTAATGTTTTTATTAAAACTCGACGGCGAATAGTGTTCATTATTAGAAAACAAACAACTAAAACAGGTCATGAGGTCGGTAATTAGAACCCTGTACGATTTGCTATTTGTCCCCTCATTCCCAACCATCACGAATAATGTTGTTAGAGACGTAATTTAAAATTCTTGTGGTTAATAAAATTAAGAGTTTGTTTTTCTGTCATGAGATCTACGTGATGTTTACACCAAGCATAGATATTAAACTTTAAATACTTGTAGCACCTTTGCAAGAATACATGCACCTCGAAGAAGAAATTTTGATTAGATTTTCAATTAATTAAAATCTGGTCCGGAAGCAAAACAATATTATTAAAATAAAGAGTTTGTCTGTCATGAGCCTTAGGGGATATCTACTGTAAGCAGAGGTTTGAAAATGAACAATTGATAGTGTACGAACGTTTGCACCAGAAGCTGGAATTTTAAAATTTTGACTATATTTCTTAAAATTAATTCAATACTAGGTACGAATCAAAGTAATCATTAACCAAAATTACTATCATAGGCAATGTCAATTACGTCAGCTTGTTTTAAATACATAAGTAACCCGTGAAGCTTATTAGACCACTGACTATATAATTTTATTTCATGATTTATCTAGAAACTATTTTATAAATAAACTACCAATTTTAATACAATGCACATTGATATATAGGTAGTGAAAAACTAGGGTTCTTGCATAGTAAAATATTATTAACAGGTATTGAATTTCCTGACATCAGATTCCCGTTAGAAATGACTGATTCTTGAAAATATATATTTGTTGACCCTGACAAGGGCCGATATTAATTTTGATGGTAATGTATCTCCATATTAACGGCTAACAGTGTATTTCCTTTCCATTACGCTGGCACTATTATGTGTTTCAAGAAAGGTAGTGGTGGGGATGCATGTGTATATTTGCGTGGCGTGCTGAATGTGTTCCCTACATTGAATACAGCGCCAACTTTGACGTCTCGTAGCTCCGCCTTTTACCGTTGCTGAACCCAAGTTCATCGCGTGAAAATACTTTCATGTCATCCCCTACAACCTGTATACATTTTTACTTGAAGATCTGAATAGTCCAGTATTATAAAAATAACGTGAATATAGACTTTGTGTATTTTGTATTTAAATATTAGATTAATCCTAATAAATAAATACATACTTAATCACGCCTTACGCTTACGGGGTAGGCAGTAAATTGTGTATATAGCGCAAAACACCACAACTACAAGCTTTATACATCCTCACTAACTTTCTCCACGCTTCCCTATCTTTGCATTCTCCGTTCGCTTCAACAACATCCATACACTGAAACCGTACATTACCTATTATTCTTAAATATTTAATGTTTATCTCTTTAACACATTCATCTAAAATATTTAACCACGTATTACATGACATACTCCTTTATTTTGATCCACACAATCTACCATAATATATTTGCTTAGGTACTTGAATCACACTCAACCTCTCAACATGCTCAAACGAACTTAAGACGCTTCTTTCACACTGACCTGTTCGATTCCCTAACAAACCACAATCCTTCTGAATCCGTTCATCACTGACTCTGTCCTACACTTATCGGAGAAGGGAAGTTCAAGGTTCAGCATTTCACGTATAACCCGAACGATTACGAAGATGCTGTGTAAAATTAAGCACTTGAAAAATATAAATGTTTGGTTTCTAACATCGTAGAAAATTATAATAACGTGATATATAAAAGAAATGATACGACATAATTTCACAAACACTTATCATAGAGGGTATTTATTATAGCTTGAAATTTTTTTTTGAAAACATGTTTTCAATAAACTACCCTAAAAATGTTATGCTCAAAATAGCCAACACATAATGTTTTTAATCACAGTAAACACTCTTTAAATATGCCATCTATAGGAAATTGTTCAAATATTTTAAACAAATTTCAAATTTTAACGAATCACTTATTATTTGTAAACTATCTTCAATTTATTTTTAATTTGCAAAATTAAAATCATAATTTTATTAATGATAAAAATTAATTATCAAACTATATCCATTTGAAACTAAATATCCAATAAAAATACATTTCAAATTTTCTAAAATCTCTCATAACTAAACTAACTTTAATTTAATATATTTAAGAAAAAATAACATTTATTATACTTTATAAAATAAGCCCAAGATACAAATTTTAACCAAATTCTGTTGCTATTTTCAAACAATTTAAAATTTTTTAGAAATCACTCGCTGGCAAAATGTTTATTAAGAAATATATATAGCTATTTATGTTTTAATATTCTTATCAGATAATAAGTTTAAACCAAATAATTGCAGCATTTAAAAGATTTATTTGTAAACCAAATTTAAATGTCTTTCATCCGGAAAAAAAAGTACCTATACAGTTTTATTTTTGATATCAAAACATTCTTTAATATACATTTTAAGAAAAATCTTTAGAAGCATTTTCGAGATAGTTTGATTTTTCAAAATTTTATTACGAGTAAACTAACTGACAACTAGTTTATATCCAAAAATCAAGTATACATTGTTTTTGGGGAGGTCAAACACCTGCTAAATATCTATTTTAAGCAAAATCATTATAGTAATTTGGAATTAAAAAATTACTTATCAGTAAACAACCCTTAATTTAATGTTTAGGGTCAAAATAAAAATATTATCCTTATGTATATACCATATTAAATCTATATATATCTATCTATTTATCTCTCTATATATACATATTTTATATTAATATATATTTTGAACAAAGTAGGCCTTACATCAATTCGCGTCAGATCTGTAGCCAGTGCCAGACAAACTGACATGTCAACAGTCTAAATTGTAAAATAATTTTTTGGGGGGGTTTGGGAGATTTTAAAACGTAAAGCTTCATCATAATCTTGAGGCTGAACAGTTACACGATTATACTACTTTCTACAGAAGATGAAGTAAAAAATGAACACTGTAGATTCAATTATTAAAATTTTGAAATTTGTTTAAAAATGAGAAAATATGTGCTATCTGGTCGAAAGTTTTTCCAAAAAATATGTTCAACTATATTTACAATGAGTATATTACACAATTTTACAAACTTTAACTACATTATCTTAACATTACTTAGCTAACTCATTATTTTTTTACCAAAATCAACATGAATTTGTTCATCCATAGCCGAGTATAGTTATCGTATTTAGTTTATTTAAGCTCCCGCATTAATTGTCACGTGAACCAAACGTCAAGCTAATATTCTCTGGTTTGTTGGTGACAGGGAGGTTGAGGTTTGATTCTCGGCCAGGATTACAGACTTTTTTCCTTACAATAAATGTTTTTAACATCTCCATTTTTACAAGTTTGTTTTGTATAGATTCTACCTTCCTCATCCTTTAAACATGCGGAATACCTGCACGGTTAGTAAGATGCAGATTACTTTGTCTAAACTGCTTATTACCACCTGTCTGCGAAACGAGAAATATTAATTACATAAATGGAGTAGGGATGAGAAAGTTAGAATTTGAATATTTGTAGCCTCGTTTGCGAGGAAGAGAGTGGGGAAACCAGTTAGAAATTACTCCCTATCTATACCAGATTTGTATTCGAACTTTAAACTCTCCATTAATGACAAACCTGAATAAATGAACCTGAAATTTAATTCAACGTGTCTACTGACGCAGGTAAAATAATAATTTGGATGAGCTATTTCAAAAAAGGAAGTATAGTGAGATTTTTAGATGATTTATAAAAAATTTCTTAAAAGAATGCAGATGTAAAGTTCGTAGTAGAACCTAGTCACTTCAAACTCCCACACTTTTGTGGTCAACCAGCTCTATCTCTCATTAGTATTGTTCCTAGGCGATGAGGAACGTGTTGTCACGTGCGTGAACGTGTGAGTGTGTGTGTCTATGTCCTGGATTGACGTAAACGCGCTATACACACGGTCATTCAAATTTTTGGCGAGTAGAGGATAAACTCTCTCGTACCAGGCAAACGGAATGCGGACGAAACAAAAAATGAATCTGTTTCTTTGCTAAGCAACCAATTTGCTAGCAAGCATACGATAAACAAATATCATAAAAGATATGGAAAAGTTTTTTCAAATAAATATCACAACTTTAGCGTGTGATAACTTGTCATCTTCCATTGATAGCTTTACTTCTGATATTCTATTAACAATTATATATTTTTTTATACTATTGATAGCGGTTATTATCATATTGTATTGATAGATTTACTTTCTATATTCCAAATATATTTGTAATTTTCATATTCTATTGATAGCGTGCTTTACTTCTTATAGCGTCAAGGGGCTGAAATGTATAATTAAAAGAGAAAATTCTAACGGCCTATATAGTAATTATATTTTGTAAATAATATTATTTGGTATGATATCAAATCAAATGAAATTAAATAAATAATTACCTCAACAACTATATTAAGAAAATTAAATATTTGTAGCCTCAAATAACGAAACTTTTTGATATCCAAAGGGAAAACTCCTACAATCACATTAGTAAAAACCATATTAGGACAAGATTACTGGTGTTATTGCCAATTAAATACTGTAACTCTTATTAAAAATAAGAAAATATGGCGCTACCAGCATTCATACAGTGGCGCCGATTGCTGAAGGTCAACGGAAAGAATCAAACTATTTTACAAATAAGGGCAACTGAATCAGCTACATTATTGTAAGAAATTGCTTACTGAATGACGCCGTTGAAGGAAAAATAGAAAGGAGAAGAGGACCAGGATGACGATAAATGCAACCGACTGATCAACTCCAGCAACAAATTAAGATAAAGTATCTGGATTCAATCAAGAAGGCTGCTGGCATGACTTTTTGTGGGGCTCAATTTGAACAGGCAACGTACCTGTCGAAAGACAGACACCTAATAAAAACAAAAATATCTAAAACATATTATTACAATATGATGAGTGTTTTTAAATTATAGTTTTGTTGCCGAAACAAAACTCGAAACAACGCTGTCCAATTTCATATGCTGTTTCGAATAGCTTCAACACATTGGTGGTCCTGTTTTTAGTTACTTATAACTTAAAGTGCACGCACACTTAATAGAGTTGATTGGTTGTGGTGGCTCCTCGTGACACAATCCGTCTGCTGAGGTTCTGAGGAGTCATAGCGGAAACTATTCTATCTCACACTGAGCATAGAGCACATCAATCTAGTGATAGATTCAGTGTTCATCATATTACCAAGTTTCTGTTATGCTATGTGTTATTAGAAGAATTAATTCATAGTAGGAGGCAAACAACTTGATCTCTCCTTTCTTCCTCTTCAGTCTACACAAAGGTAATTTCGTGTACTCGCTCCTGTAATCGACTGGTAATAGAGAATAATGTGCAGCATTGCCAGATATGAACTCCCCGACACCCCTCGAGCATAGCGCCGCGTAACGTTAGGCTGCCCAGCATTGTAGTACCACGGATGGCTTGAGCTCGGTCGTGAACTAATCGTGCGAAATTTGTTTGTGTCTGGCACCTAGNAACCATGAAGAGAAAAGTTTTCCACGATATGAAATACTCTATCGCATATTGTTATCATACTCATATTGATTAATGAAAATAAAACCTTCCAGCTTTAAAAATTAAATGTGTTTTTATTTACTAAGCACACCGGTGTATATTTACTACTTATAAAACAAAGTATTGGTCGGAACATTTTTATTTCTGTCTGTTGCCTAATATCTTTGGAACTATTTAACTGATTGCGATGCAGTTTTTTTTAATTTGAAGGATATTTATCAACCCAGATTTGAGCATATATTTAATTTCGCTAATACTCCAAGGAGGTGAGAAGGGATTTCCAAAGATTTAAAGTTCGATAAATATTTCCTCGATTTGAAGGTCACCAAGGATAAACATTTAATTAAAATGCGCAGGGAACTTACAGGATGGATCTCAACTTGAAATAATAATAATACAGTAAAACCTTGGATTGCGAGTAACTTGGTCTGCGAGTGTTTTGTAAGACGAGCAAAAATTTTCAATAAATTTTAATTTGATAAACGAGTGATATCTTGCAATACGAGTAGTATATGGTTACGCTTTGTCTGCCGAGCAGTGTCATTGGAGAGGTTCTTTGTTAAAGTCACACAAAAAGAAAAATATTTGAGTGAGCCAACATATAGCAGTGATTCCGTTAGTGACAGTGAAAGTCGTCCTAAACAATAACACACCTCCTCCTCTCATCTCTCTCGTCCACCTCACACCAGCCACCATTAAATTTAATTAATAAATTTGATTACAGTACAGTTACATTTAAATAACTAAAAAAAAAGGTATTAATCATTTTTAGATCAAATATTTTTGGGTTGTGGGACGAATCATCTGAGTTTCCATTATTTCTTATGGGGGAAATACACTTTGATATACGAGTGCTTTGTATTACGAACACGTTTACGAAACGAATTATGCACGCAATTCAAGGTTTTACTGTAATAATAATATTATTAATAATAATAATAATAATAATAATAATAATAATAATAATAATACAAATAGAAAGTTTATGATTTTAGTAACAACTATTAATACTCGTCAAAACTTTTACGTGTCTTAACTTATTGAACTATCAATCAGCGTTCAACCAACAAATGATAAATCGAGTACTTCATTTTAAAATCCCCAAACTTATAAACTTGATAAACAAGGACAAGGTTTTCGGTCTTACGAAGTGTTTTATTTATTCCGTGAAGTGGCAAAAGTAAGGACTGTTAAAGGCGCATCTACTGTTATTTAAACAATATAGTACACGGCCACAGACAAATAATATACCTAAACACTCAGCCTAAAGGTTAAATTGGTTGCACTCCTTTTGGCAGCTTGAGTCCTTCAACACTAGGATCACTTCGGTTAGTCCTAACATCACCCAGCACTGACACTAGCGAGGCCCAGTATTTCCATATTTACTAACACTGTCTATAAAATTAATAACGCTTTCAATAAATTTTATTTTGAACCACTATTAGCGCTAACATTTTCTAATAAAAGCGGTAACCTATCCTTATTTTTTATATACCTTCTTTCCCTCAACATTTTCTGGCTATGGCCCTGGGTGAGCCCGAAATCATTAAGTGTATGTATAAGGAAGAAAACCGTAAGTATCATTAGAAGGTCGTCAACAATCTACTAGTGTGAAACTTGTGAATGTGAGGAATGCCAGGCCTCCACCGTGGTTCGGATTCCACGTTAAACTGTAGGTCCTCCATTTCATCTCACAATAATCTCACAATCACCCTACCATTACACATTAGCGTAAGTGCGTATAACCCGAACGGGTAGTAAGACGTGGTGCTAATAATAATAACAATAATAATACTAGTGTGAAGGTTCAACCCCTTAGCTCAATCTTAAATGTGGTGGCCTACTGAGCTAAGGGTCCCAGGTTCAATTCTCAGCATATCCGAAAAATGTTTCATCGTTGGAATGTGGATTTCCCTTTTAATGGCTAGTAACTGGGAGCTGTGTTTCTTTTAAATTCTATTCATATTATAATTTGTATGCTGATATAACCAGTCGTTTCAGAACGTGCACGTCATATACCTCAAATAAAAATAAATATTAGTGTGCACTACTAATTGCCATTTCACAATAATATTAGTGTGCACTACTGATTACCAGTTCACTATAATATTAGTGTGCACTACTGATTGCCAGTTCACTATAATATTAATGTGCACATACTGATTGACAATTTACTATAATATTAATGTGCACTACTGATTGACAATTTACTATAATATTAGTGTGCACTACTAAGTGACAATTTACTATTATATTAGAGTGCACTACTAATTGACAATTTACTATAATATTAGTGTGCACTACTGATTGCCAGTTCACTATAATATTAATGTGCACTACTGATTGACAATTTACTATAATATTAGTAGTGCACTACTGATTGACAATTTACTATAATATTAGTGTGCACTACTGATTGCCAGTTCACTATAATATTAGTGTGCACTACTAATTGCCATTTCACTATAATATTAGTGTGCACCACTGATTACCAGTTCACTATAATATTAGTGTGCACTACTGAATGCCAGTTCACTATAATATTAATGTGCACTACTGATTGACAATTTACTATAATATTAGTGTGCACTACTGATTGACAATTTACTATAATATTAGTGTGTACTACTGATTGACAATTTACTATAATATTAGTGTGTACTACTGATTGCCAATTTACTATAACATTAGTGTGCACTACTGATTGACAATTTATTTTAACTTTAGTGTGCACTACTGATTGCCAATTTACTATAACATTAGTGTGCACTACTGATTGACAATTTACTATAATATTAGTGTGCACTACTGATTGACAATTTACTATGATATTAGTGTGCACTACTGATTGACAAATTACTATAACATTAGTGTGCACTACTGATGGCAAGTTCACTATAATATTAGTGTCCACTACTGATTGCAAGTTCACTATAACATTAGTGTGCACCACTGATTGACAATTCACTATAATATTAGTGTGCACTAATGCTTGCCAGTTCACTATAATATTAATGTGCACCACTGATTGACAATTTACTATAATATTAGTGTGCACTACTGATTGCCAGTTCACTATAATATTAGTGTGCACTACTGATTGACAATTTACTATAATATTAGGGTGCACTACTGATTGTCAGTTCACTATAATATTAGTGTGCACTACTGATGAACAATTTACTATAATATTAGGGGTTTTAGAACACGGCTCCAAGAGCATTTTGAGCAACGTACTCTCTATTTTTAGATGATGAGGAGGCTTAGAGGAGGCGTCATACTACCCATCCAGGATAACTACATTATTACATTAATAAGTCAAGGATGGGAAAGAAGAATTAAGAGGAAACGTTCTTACATTTGCGTGAAGAAGCGGGTGGGGAAAATGTTATTAATGAATAACCTTTGTGCACTCGGCTGGTATTAAAAGCTCAAATATTTGTTATTGGCAAACCACACCAGACGATCTTGACACTTCTAGCCCACTCGCCCACCAATGTGGGTTAGCCCACTTTAATAAGCCTAATTAGGCAACATGTTTAACTAATATTTCAATTTTTTATTTAAAATACATGGGTTTAAACTATTCCGTACAGTTAAATTACAGTACATATCTTATGGAGCTTGTAGGTACCAGATTTATCCGATTGAGACAGATTATAGTTTTTATATTATAGACTTATCAAGCTATACAAAATGTGTACACTTTATGTTAATACATTTGAAGTTTGGTTTATGTGTGAATAATTGTGTATTAGTGTTTAGTGTTTATAACTATTATTATATTAAACCCACTATAAATAGACACTTCATGTGCGATGAGTAGATTAGTGTTTGAATTCTGTTATGTTGATCAGAGGATGATTTTCATAAATCAGTTAAAACCAATTATTTTCCCCTCCTTTATCCATGCGAATGTGTTTGCACTTTCTTAAACAATTAGTTAACTCATCCATTCATTATTAGATTGATCATAATATAAAATGTCGTTTATAACTTTAGGCTTACATTTGATAGCAATAATTATGCTTTAATCACCAAACACCATATAGGCCTGCTACAAATAACTACCGAAACACACTATTAATAGCTCAGAAATGGTAGACAACCTTCATAGGTAAGTTTAATACAATGTGTTTGGCATTTACAATAAGACATTAGCTCATACCCTGAATATTATCAGTAGCAAGGATTGTTTAATGGTGCCTATGTTTTGGCTTTCGACAATTTATATTAATTTAAATCAAAAACATAATGTCTTAATGATCAGGAAAGTTCCTAAAAGTAAATGCACCAGTATTTGTCTGATAATAAAACGACCTTCAAACTAACATTATACAAAAAAAACTAAATTTAATCCTCCATCTGATAATTTAATAAAAATAAATCTTTGACTTTGCTGGGAATGGAATCCGAGACCCCTTACTCGGTTGGCACACACACTGGCCGACTAGGATAGGGTATTGGACTAATACCAGTGAACTCGTCCAAGATTTGAACCCTGGCCTGATTACTAGTGGTGACAAATTGTACCGCCTTAGACTGTGGGTAGTAGGTTTCTTCACCCAAAAGTAGGTTATGGTATAATAAATTGTTGCACATGAAATATTTTTTAAATATTTAACATTGGCTCGGTGATTGCAACCAAACAGCCTATTTAATTACAGGAATCAATATATCTGTATCCATGATGAATGTAGGATTGACTAAAAGTTGTACGTATGACCAATACTATCAATTTTTATGGAATGGGATGAACTGACACAACTATATAAGTTTTCAACATCATAATTGTCTATTAGTGCTGTACTCGTCAAGCCCGGGCAGAGTGTTAATCATGTGTCCACCTCTACATCTTTAAGACGTCACTACACATAAATTAGATAGTGCCACTAGCCCGTAGCTTTAAAAATAAATACATTTGAGTTATCATTTTAATTTATTTCACTTAATGTACCCATGTAAAATCAAAAGAAAAAAAGGTTTCTATCAAGACAACTTTTTTATGTTTTACTTGAAATATTTCAGGAAGTGTAATAATTTTAGATTTTTTTTAAAATCTTGTGTATAAGATATCAATTTGAAACATGCAGGCGTTGTTCATGACTATTTCTACAATCAGTATGAAATTATTATTGTGTTTCCCACACAATTGGAACGAGAGTAAGGTGCGTTTACACTGGTTGAGAAATTAATAGAGGTTTCACGTGCTCGCTATCACAACTACGCGCTCGCTACGTGTAAACGGTGAAAGTAATCACGACCAAGGTCATCAACTTCTCCACCGGGATTTTAGAACCTATTAATGGGAGTTTGGGATTCTATCCCAATTGGGTGTATTGAGGGTGTTTTTTCACTCTCCCTCCACGCAAATCCAGGTGCATTTCTTCAAAACTAAGCCTTCCTAATCCATAACCCATTAGTGTAATAATTAGTACACAGGTGTATAACCTAAAAAGGTAGTAAGACGCGATGTTAACAAAACGATGTCAGATTGTCATCCAGTTGAGAATCGTGGAGTGAAGAGGTTACCTTCTAAAATTGTGTTAATATGTCGCGTAGGAATCATGAGACTGTTTTGAAATGAGTTCATTTTTATGAGGCAGACGATATCTTTGTGGCAAACTATAAATAAATCATACAAAAACAGAGGCGAGAAACCAAGACGTAGAGAGTATTGTGACCGCAATGAAAGCAGAAGTAGTGCCAGAATGAACACAGTTATTTACAAAGCAAATCTATCACCACCAGCGACTCCTTCCACTAGAGCTACCATTTATACATTGAAAACCACTACAACATTTACGACTCCTGTGCAACACTTTTTTTTAACGCATGTCTCAGTTCGAGTCTAATCGACCAGTTTAGAGAGATGGGATATAATAAGAGAGTACCTAAATGTCTTAAGAGCCTTTTGCAATTTAAGAGTGGGACGGCATTTTATAATATATATTATGCAAGAATGGGACATTGTAGAAACTTCACCCATAGGCCTATCTCGAGATTTCTGTCACCATCCACCCATCAGTATAAGATGTGTAATATACATTTGTTTCCCCTGTGATTTTTAGTTCTTTGTGGCAGCTTCTCGCATATCTCAAGATATCACAAGCTCTCAGTACAGTGGGAAAATTGTAGGGTTGGTACATTATCACATTAATAGCTAGTTTCTTGTGGAGATTTCACAACTGTCCCAATTTATTTCAAACTTTCAGTACGAGGAGCAAATGATGAGTTATGTAGACATCACATATGATTAGTAGTTCCTTGGATAGTTTCATCTCTTCCTCAAGCTATTTCGAACTGCCAGTACGTGTTGCAAAGTGTGAGGTATGCAAATTATCCTATATGATTGCTTGTTCCTTGGGCAACTTCACACGTAAATATGTTTGAGCCTAATTATTGCCTTGTCCTTGCACCTACGCCTCCATTACTAATGCATTTTTTCTTTTATTAATCAGACATGTTATTTTTTAACATCTTCCTTGACCTTTCATCAATAGAGTGATTTTTGGGTGTGGGGACTAAGCTAACATGCTCTTGAGCAATATTAGTGGTTGTTTGACACTGGGTTAAAATGGGCATGAATCTTTGTTTAAATTATAAGAAAGTATTGTTTAGCTACACACTGTTTCAAAATTAATCCAATAAAATATTAAAAGTATTTTTCAAATATGCGATGATTAATTTAATATTCCTTTTGGTTTTGTTTGATGCTTTTAATTCCTCTCTAAGGTAAGACTAATTCTAAATACAGTCGATAATATATGTCTGCGATTAAAAAGTACAACTTAAACTTTGAATAAAAAAATCTATATTATTAAAATGCTTCGCTTCATCAAAATACTTTTTGAATAATATTTATATAAAGTATTAAATACGTACACTCCATTTTCTTGAATGGTCGAAGTATTGATAGATTACTGGAATATATTAAAAATAGTACCTGTAGAGGTGGGATCGAACCCAGGAACTTTGTCTTAGCACACCAATGCTCTATCACTTAGCCATCCATAGATCATCCCGAGTTTAAGGTCCCCTTAACCCCCATTATTGAAATTGTCCATTTCACGAATTGGGAAAATTTATATCAATTTTCGTGAATAATTTGTTCTGTTGATCATTTCACTAACTGGGCAAAAATTTCATGACCTTTTTTTTAAGAAATTAATATTACTGCCATATCTAATACAAGCTTAACTGAAACTCGTTTTTACATATTATGCTAACCTAACCTTCCATTTTAAAATCGATTAAAGGTTTTAACCAAACCTGGTTTTTTTAGCACCACGTTTAATACCCGTTCGGGTAATAAGCTAACGTACTGATTTCTTTAGCAGTATTAGGAATAAGAAAGGCTATATATAGATGAAGTGTATCCACATTTGCATAGAAGGGAAGAGGAAAACAAGTTTGTAAAAAGCTACAGTAAACCTGACCAAGATTCAAACCTTGATTTACCCATCATCAACAGTATAGTATACTGCGAGACTAGTGCCTTAGACGTTGTGGCCACTGAGGCGGGAACATTTCCTTCGATTGTCCATTTCATGGACCGGCAAAAACTAATTCATTTCATGAATTTGATGGAGCTTGGTTCATGAACTAGCGAAGAATCAATTTCAAGGAATGAGCAGAAATTCACCCAAGTCGTAAAATGGCCAATTTCAATTTTGGATTGTAACACGTACACAGAATAGCACGTGAGCACATTCTCATCTTATCTGATTCATCGCATTATATTACCCTTCTGGACTATCCGTATACTCCCTCTTAAGGAGGTAGCCGAGCTGATAAAAAAATGCATCAATATTCTTTGGAGGGATGGTTGAATGTTAATTAGGAAGAATTACACCAAGTTGACCTGACCGGGATTCAAACTCCAATAACCCATTCATACGGTATATTACGAGAGTGATGACTTACACAGTTCAACCATCAATACGGACATTTAACGGCTTTGACGGCCGCATGGTCTAAGGCGCTACTCTCTTCAATAGACTAGACTGCCAATGACGGGGAGATCAAGGCTTGAATCTCAGTAGAGTATACTGAGGTTTAATCCAAATATGTTTTCGACTCTACTTCCATGCAAACTCGGGTACACTTCCTCTAAATAACACCGTCTTCATTCCTAAGACCATCAGTGTAATTTGTACATAAGGGTATAACCCGAACGGGTAAAAATATGCGGGGCTGTACTTAAAAAAAAAGACAGTACGATTATTTCTAATAACCATAATAATACGTCATATCGTTCGCACAGATTTATTCAGTTTTCTGTATATAAACATTACTTTGATCCTTAAATTTATTGTTCACTCGTTGTCGTTCAAATTAAAAAACAATTAAAATACTTTGAAACGTTAGTACATTTAAATTTGTATTCCAAATTGTAGTATGAACAATGAATCAATATGTTTAACTTGATAGTTTAAGTATATTAAAATGTCAATGTGGTATTTTTTTGCTACTTTTAATTTATAATGGGATCTCTATTCTTTATGTTACATTGGAGAGTCATTAAAAAAAAGTCCTGGCTTTTACTGCTATGAGTGTGTACACCTTCCATACCGACAAGATTTTTCAGAGGTAAAAGAGAAATCATGATAATTGAACAAGTTCCTGTTTCTTTAATGCGCTCGCTCTTTCACTCTACACTTTAGTCTGGTTGTTAACAGGGTCTTGTCTGTTGTCAAAATATCACACACTATATAATGGCATGAATAAAACTAAGAATTTACACCTACAACAATTTTCATGAAGTGATATAGATAACTACTTGAATAAGACGTGTCTTTTTTTTGGTTACATTTTATTTAAGCCTCTACCGATCCAAAAGTTTTCATTTTAAGTCGAATTCTAATCTTTGCTTACTAACTCGAATCGATTACGAATCAAA
This sequence comes from Timema genevievae, assembly GCA_902155825.1. Lineage (NCBI taxonomy): Eukaryota > Metazoa > Arthropoda > Insecta > Phasmatodea > Timematidae > Timema > Timema genevievae. Next base: position 53,960 of record CABFWO010002863.1, read on the forward strand.
TTTAATGATATATATATTTTTTTCTTTTGAATCAAATTTAATGATATATATATATTTTTTCTTTTGAATCGGTTACAAACTAATTATGGTCAGCAGCAATACGAAAACCCTTTCTCTCAAGACCCCTGGACTTTACCTAAAGTTTGGACTTAAGTTGGACACTTACAACCGAAGACTTCCTGATGCAGATTATTATTCTTGCTCTGACCAATCCAATCTACTGAGCATCGCTATACATGGGATGCAAGTTCAAAAGAAAATACAATGTACATTGATGTAAATAAAAATAAAACAATTAAATTTAAAGAGTGATTTTAATTATTGTAGTGAATGATATCCTTAAATAAACCCTACCTATTAAGGCATGCCTCTTAAGTTATAAAAATTAATATAAGTATTGTTAAGCAATACTTGAAATTGTTAAACTCTCACTTGAATTGTGAGTATAATTGAATATACATATTTCTTTAAGCAAATAACAGGATTTTAACAACAAAATTTATTCTTTATAACATGTAACAATAAGGCTATGATTCTTTAATAAACAGAAAAATATTGTTCTGAGGTGGACAAAAGGTATTAATTCTGGTTTGGAAACTGAAATTATTTGTCCTTCTTTAGTAATTTTAAGGATTATGCTTAATTATTTACATCCATAACAGGATGATTACAGATGGATTTGATCTCACCCGAAAATGTCCTTGCTCTGGTAAATGTTGACCCAAAGCTCCGTCAATATTTAACTCTCCGGCCTTAAATTTCCACAAAAAATCTTCCTTGAAAACTTCCACTCAACCTTCTTCACAAGTTAATACATCCTTTACTTCAAGTTTTGGATGATAAAATTTATCAGGAACCAATAAACAATATAATTGAAGGATCCCCAGATCGGGTCCTTCCTTTCACTTTCAAAGCCAATTTAAGAGTCACAAAAAAAAAAAGACAAAACACAAACACGTTCTTTTTGTTTTAAAATAAACAATCACTGGCCTAAGAGAAAATATTCGCCGGGATTTATAACAAAGAATACAACAAACCATCTTAACTATTTAAATATTGGGAGTATTACTATAAAGATAATTACATTTTTTCACATATGAACATAATACATCTTTAAAATTAATTTAAACTTGGCACCAAACAAAAAACCAAATGATAATAATAATATCTTCCGCTAGGGGCAATTATTGTTTCAAGAGACAGCCAGATGCTATAAGCGTCCAAGAACATAAAAATAAACTAATCGAATAGTTCCGAAATAAACCACTCTCTGGAGCAGATAGCGCTAAAATCACCTACCAACAAAATTAATAAACATGGCGGGTTGGCAGTTTATGAAAAAAAAAATGATTTAATATAGAGAAATAAAGGTAAGTAAATTATATGTATAACATATATTTTAATTGTAAATGAATAAATAATGAATATTCAAACTTTTATGAGTTTTGAATGAAATTTAAAACAAATAAACAGTAAAATTGTCAACGATATATTATATTTGAAGAATTTAATCGACTGATTATTAGATTTCTATTATAAGTAACTCTTTTAACCAAAAATAACATCACATACTATATTATTTATTGAATTGGAATCAACTAAAATGTAAATCCAGAAAAGCTGTATGTGTACTGTTTTAATATTATAAAAAAAATTATGTAATATGTTAGTTTTTTATTCGAGTCAACTAATGTAAGTTGATATGTTTCAATAAAATTTAAATATTGTTACATACATTTCCTAAAATGTTATGATTAAGTGATTTAATATTTTAAGAAGAATACCATGAGTTTTCCATAGAATGTTAAATTATCTGAAGGTTTGAATTTTAGATTCGAATTAAATTCTGCTAAATTTGAATTTGGGTTCCATTGGTATTTAAATTTCAGATATTTTAAATACAACGAGACATAATTTTGAATCGAATCCTAGTTAAATCGAATTCGAATATGAAATCTCGAAGTTTTCACTGGCTTATTTTATTTTATTACATAGCTTTGTAAGAAAGTGTATTCACTTACCATGGTCAACGTTAAAAACACTTATGATTATTCATACACCTTTCCGATACATGAATCATTAGTAATTAATTATTTCATTCACAATATTTTATGCATCAACTCACGGTTAAAGATAAGATACTTCAATCTTCCATATAAATCGTGCCATATAACATAAATATATAGTTCCTCCAATAATTTATTTATATTTAAATCAAAATTGTAGATTTAATAACTTCTATGCCTTTTTATTCTGAAATAGTGTTTTTAAGTGTCATTGAACAATCATATTATATCACAAACCTTTAAGTTGAAAATAAATGACTAAATCTATGCAAGCCTTTATTTTGTAACAATTTGTTCTAATTTTAAATATTTAATTATTTTATTAATATATGTTAATTGACTTTTCTGAATATTATTATAATTTTTATCAACGAAACTTCAATATATCATTCTAAATAGGTTTATCTATTGTATACTCAGCTACTTAATGTTAAGTAAACAAATATTGTAAAAAAGCTGGTTATTTTATTGAACTGATTCTTTCTAATAACAGAATAAGTACGGTATATGAATTAAGTATGTACAGTACAAGATAAATAAGATAAATCCTAGCAAGGCAAGGCATATCTTGGCACTTGGACGTTTATTATGCCTTTTTTAATATGATTCTTACTACCCATTAGGGCCTTGTGCGTATTTTATACTAATTGAGAAGTGATGAAATCTTTTGAGTTTTTGATGGAAGTCTACATTGAACTCAGGGAGGATAAAAAATCATTTAGAAGAAAACAACTTAGCACACGAGGTCGATATTCAAACCTCGCTCGGCCTATCCGTCATCGGCAAATCGGACCACACAGACCTTTTTGCCCTTGTTCTCATCGTTGTGAATTTTTGAGGAACTAACATTTGATTAAAATCTAGGTAGTTTGGGTGGTGTGGGATTGGTTAGTTTTATTTTACAGTGTTGGGCTGGTAGTGTTTAGAATCTAGGTAGTTTGGGTAGTGTGGGATTGGTTAGTTTTATTTTACAGTGTTGGGCTGGTAGTGGTTAGAATCTAGGTAGTTTGGGTAGTGTGGGATTGGTTAGTTTTATTTTACAATGTTGGGCTGGTAGTGGTTAGAATCTAGGTAGTTTGGGTAGTGTGGGATTGGTTAATTTTATTTTACAGTGTTGGGCTGGTAGTGTTTAGAATCTAGGTAGTTTGGGTAGTATGGGATTGGTTAATTTTATTTTACAGTGTTGGGCTGGTAGTGTTTAGAATCTAGGTAGTTTGGGTAGTATGGGATTGGTTAGTTTTATTTTACAGTGTTGGGCTGGTAGTGGTTAGAATCTCGGACGGTTGTACTCAGGATGTTTTAAAAAAAGTTGTTTCTCACACTTTCTCCCCATATATAAGGGTTTATTAACTAAAAATTCTGCCTTTCTAATATTGACCATGCTAGCGTAATTAGTAACATCCCTTGTCTGACATCCTAATTTAGTTGTTAGCCATATACTTATTTGGCTAAGGCTCCTGGGTTTTATTCCTGGCACGTGCAAAAAATTTACCATTAGTGAATTTATCACATTGATAAATTGACGGCTGGAGATATTGGATGTTGTGTTGGTCCTAGATTCAAGTTGATTCATAAGTCGTGTGCTGATATAATCAGTCAGTTCAGAAGATGCAAGTTAAATACCTAAAACAATAATAAATGTATAACAAGAAAGTGTTGTGAGACATGCTAGGAAAAAACAATAAAAATACAGCACCCTAATATAATGTTTACTATTATAACGCTATCATAGAAAATAATAACGGCTTTATTCTGTTTGTAAGCCTGTGCGTGTTCGTGTGTGTCTATGTATCCATCAAAGCAAACTTCCTTAACACATCATAAACATATATTTATTATTTGTGGTTACACTGAGGCGGCTTAATTCAAACGTTATATAATCATAAAAGCTGGAAATTTTAATATTTATTAATGCTGACCTAAATGTTAGTTTTAAAATGTATAAGGAGCTTATCCGTAAGGACGATAACTTGGATAAACAAGTGATTCTCGTCTTGTCTTTTCCAGTGATGGAGAGGTTAGTGTTTGAATCCTGGCCGAATAATATAATTTGTACTTTACTAAGCAGTTTTCTACTTTAATTAGAAGTTTCACGCGTTCATATCTGCACTCAATTCTATCTTCCTAATACCTGCTTCATGGTGTAAATTTGCCGATAGAATGGATGGGTACATGGATGCCCGGTTATAACGTTTGGGTCATTTGCCTACCCATCTAGATTTTTGTATTCTTTTTCAAGAAAATATTGCTAACATTTTTTAATCTTCTTCACAGGGAGAAAATTCAACTAAAACAAAGCTCCTTTTGTAAAAACGCTATAAAGCAATTTGGTAATGAAAAGTTGATGCTTTTAGTTTCTATTTAAGTAGGCAATGATTTTATAAAATACTGGAGAGTAAGTTCAAATCATAAGATTGTACTAATAAATGTTTTCGTTTAAAAAAATGTTTATTTTATCTCATTAAAATGATAAGCTTTCCATTTATACTAATTTCTTAAGGGATTCATTCCTAAACCAAATTTTCATTACTATATAAATAATTTGGTATGGTAAATATGACCTTAAATTTGGAACTTTGTGTTGTTTCTAGTTTGTTTGAAAGCAAGACCAAAATTGACTTTAAGTAGTTAGTTGATTAAAATAATTTGATCTCTTTTCCACATGTGTTGAAAAACATATTTTTTGATAACTTAAAATAACATACTATTTCAAATTATTGCCAATAATTTTCCTGATTAAACTCATGATCCTTGGTCATTCAGACGATAATAACGAGCTTAAAGCAGATTCCATAAAAATAATTGTGTAAATGAGATCTAAGAAATTGAGTTTTTCCAACTATTTGCACAAATGAAAAGCAAATAGTTAAATTTAAACTGCATCGGAGTATGTATGTATTTATGTATGTATGTATGTATGTATGTATTTATGTATGTATATATGTTATGTATGTTATGTATGTATGTTATGTATATTATGTATATTATGTATGTAATGTAGGTTATATATGTTATATATGTTATGTATGTTATGTATGGTATGTATGGTATGTATGATAAGTATGGTAAGTATGGTAAGTATGGTAAGTATGTTATGTATGGTATGTTATGTATGGTATGTTTGTATGTATGGTATGTATGTATGTATGGTATGTATGTATGGTATGTATGTATGGTATATATGTATGGTATGTATGTATGTATGTATGGTATGTATGTATGATATGTATGTATGGTATGTAATGTACGGTATGGTAGGTATGGTATGGTATGTTAGTTATGGTATGGTATGGTATTGTATGGTATGGTATGGTATGGTATGGTATGTCACGGGTAGACTGTGGCACGAAATCCTGTCAGGTGTTCTAAGGTTATTTTTTCTTTATGAAAATGCGGGTAATTTTAGTCTAAAATTATTGTATTTCTTATTGAAACTCAATTATCTTAAATAATATATTAGTAAATCCCGCACGAGTACAAAGTCTAGGAGACAAAATGTGCACATGCTTACTGTTTAACTGAACATCTAATAAGATTTGAATTCCTCCGAACACTGTGTTTTCCCTTAGGAAGTCGTAATAGAATAATTGCGTAAGAAAGCCCCAATTAATCTATATCTATAAATCGGTACCGCTTGATTGGCCCAAAACTACTCATGGTGGTCCAAATTTAACGTGAAACATTTTTACGACTGAGTAAGTAAAAACTGTCGATAAAAATATATTTTGTTAAGGTACCATAAAATTGTACAAGATTTTATTAATTTTTAAAATTAGTTGAGGAAGATTGTTTGGTCTCTTGTAAAAGTGTAATAAAAAAAAGCATTTTTCGTTCTTTAGACGCGGCTACTGATCTCAATAAACCTTTTTATGATCCAAAAATGGTTCCTGGATATTGAGTGAGGTCTACTCATGAATCTTCTCCAATTAATGTGAGCAGATG
>CABFWO010002863.1:60062-105334 GCA_902155825.1 Timema genevievae
TATATATATATATAAAGTCAGTGAATATATACTTATCATAAACAAACTTGGTGATTTCGAACACTTTATTTTGTACAACACGTTTTTCTTAGGATATTCAACAGCACTTTCTGAAACAACTGATTATTATGTCCACACAAGATTTAAAAACTATATTAATTCTAGAATTAACACAACAGTTCCCCGGCCATTAGTTCATCACTGTGAAAGGGGAAGCCCCAATTTCCCTCACTTAATGACACATTTTTCGGCCTTAACAAGAATAAAACCTGGAATATTTAATTCAGTAGGCTGACGTGTTACCGACTGAACAAATGAGTCAATTTGACCGCGTGTTTCTACAAATTTGAGCTATCCAGATATTTGAATATCACTAATAGATTACGGATTATAAAGGTATAGTTAAGATAAATTTTACTCGCATTTGAGAGCATGTATAGTGGAACTACATTTAAGAAAAACACCTTCACTACACCCGGAATTGGTTTGGACCCGACCTATCATTGGAAAACCAGAACAACGAGATCGACACCTTAACCCGCTTGTCCATTTTTGTTGGCTAATGCTTTAAACCACTATATCTAAACGACCCATACCAGTACCAGTGTGGTATTTGAAATATTCCTTCACATAAATATTTGTAATAAAATAAGACAAATTGGATACATTTAAGTCTTTAAAATAATGTAATATATTATAACTAGAATGCCTTAAAACTAAACTAAAAGATAAATATAAAGAAAATACTGATAATCGTGTTTCCTAAGAAAATATTTACTCCCAGCAATCTTTATATAATTTACAATATCATAACCATGACAATCTTAAACAAAATAGATCTAATAATAAACTTTGAGAAACAATCTTTGAAATGAAATATTAATTAAACCATAAACTGAGTGCACAAATAAATTGAAGCCATATAAAAAGTAATATATTACTAATAGCGGTCATAAGATATGAGAACATAAATTATATACATTGTTACAATAACTTGGAAAAAAAGAGTGTCATAATTCGACAAATAACCTTAATGAAATAATAGGCTGTGAGAAAAACAGACTGATCCCTGTAATTATCTGCACCATTTTAATTTTAGACAGAAAAAAAAATTACTATAGTTTTTGAAATATTTAGGTTAAGATTTCTTAAATAAAATTTTAATTATTATTTTATTATTTGTGTAGGAGTTTGTACCAACATGTTTAAAATATTCAGATTTTATACTATACCTACATGCTTTTTATTTATTAGTTTTGGAGATTTTAGCCACTTTCCTCTATATTCTATAAATATTAATAATAAATTTTTTAAAAACTTTAATACTTTTCTAGTTATATGGGACATCCCAGCAACCTTCCTGACTAATTTCAATTTACTACTACACCGAAAATTATAGTTTTTTGATGTAACTGAAATCAACACACACGTGTTCCACTCAACAAGTGGTGTAAAATATTCTTAACGCCACTGTTGATCTCTTTCTTGCTACACAGCGCATGCGTACTGGGTAAAGCTGTTTGTTTGTCACTATTAGTTAATCATCACAAATATCATTGGGACGTAGATGGGACAGAGCTAAAACTATTTCAACCTGCAATGAGGTGTCAGAGCGTGTCTCGCAGAAATCACGCGGCCTGCTTATAGCAGATCACGTATACATTTTTATGGGTTTTTCAATAAAAGTTTGAATCCACATTAAATGTAATCCACTTTTTAATTTCAATGTATAAGAAAAGGCCACACACAAAACGAAACACTAAAAATACTAGTTTATATTCACTGCTTCTTACTAACCTTTTGAGTTGAACTCATATACATTGACTACGCTAATGTAATAGGTATGAGTGAGATAGAAATCAGAGGAAATATATCTACATTAAAACAAGAAAGAGTAAATATCCAATAATTAATAAAATAACAGCTCCAGTACACCCAAACGAGATTCGAACTCCTACCTCCCAGTTACTGGCAAACACGACTAGACAGGTCTATGTATGTAGACCACGTTCTCGCTGATGTGGGTCTCAAAGGCAATTTATCGACAAGATATTTGGAACCGTGAAACTATCTTATTGAAACACCAAACACGCTATCATTTCTTAAGTTAACATAGTTTAAAGATTTCCCCAACAATGTTTCATAAACAAACTTGTTTGTTTATAACTTATGTAAGTTTTAAAGTGTCCTTGCTTCTTGACAAGATAATGATTTAAATGATACAATATTGGAAAATTTTCTCTTTTGGCCCAAAAAATTAATAGTCACTTTCAAAAATTTTTTTTAATTATGAGATTGCTAACATTATTATTATTTAGGTTATGTACCTGCCTGTTTTTATAATTTTCATACGCTTTTAAAGGATTATTTATAATTTTTCTTTATAATTAATACTTTCAACACCAAGGTCATTAACGACTTAATCAAGTACAAAAAAATAGACTCATAGCTGCATATTAAAGTCGTGGGAAAATCACACGTGGAAGACCATTCTAATCACACGTGGTAAAAAAATTATAAAATAAAACGTCACAGGCATTCCATTCTATTGCAAGACCGACGCTTTACATCATGTGACTATCAAGGCGTTTGGATTTATTACAGTTATTTTAGAAAGACTTTAAATAACAAGGAAAAGCTACGCAGATAGCCTAGCTTTGTTGAATAGTAGTAGGCTAAGAAAGGTATGGAAAGAAATGCAGATTTTATTTATTAGAGGCTAGTAAGGAAATATGTTTAGAAATAAACGCTGAAAAGACAAAGTATATTATCTCACAGAAAACACAGATTGAGGATGACAATTTATAAATTACTTCGGTCAACATATAATTTGACAAGTATAATGAGTTTAAATATTTAGGAACATTTTTAATAAGTAATAACGATACTATCTTGGAAATCAGGAAAAAAATACAGTCAGGAAATCCATGCTATTACTCGGTCATTAAGTTGTTGAGATCTCTCTTGCTGTCGAGGAATGTAAAACTTAAAATACACAAAACAATATTTTTACCTGTTGTTCTCTATGGGCGTGAAACGTGGTATTTTAGCTTAGATGACGAAATAAATTTGGGTTTTTGAAAACAAGGGTTGAGGCTACTGGGTAGAGGAGGAGGTTACATAATGATGAGTTACATAAACTGTACTAATCACAAGACATTGTAAGGATTGTTGGTGGACAGGACATGCAGCGCTAATCGGAGATTCTAGAACCATGTTCAGGGTACTGACTGGAAAACCCAGGGGGAAGAGACCATTGGAAATACCTGGATGCAGATGGGAGGATAGCATTAGAGTGGACCCAGGAGAGATAGGGTGTAGTGAGGTGGAGTGGCTAGAATTAGCTCATGATAGGGATAGGTGGCGTACTTTTGTAATTGTGGCAATGAACTTTAGATTTCCTAGTGCCATAGAGAAAGTATGTAAAATTATATGGTCACTTTTAACCAAACATAACCAGCATTTGAATATCTTTCTCAAGAATAATTTTAGCAAAATATCTTTGTGCCACGTCTTACTACCCGCCTGAGTTAACCACATTTAATTTGACTAGGGGTTTAAAGTTAAACAATGTTGTGTTTAAAGGGAATGTACTCTAATTTGTGTGGTTGGTAAGGGGGAAACGTTTAAAGAGACACCTTCAGTAGACGCAGCCGGGATTATAACCACTAACTACAGACAATGCTCATGTGTACATAGATTCTGTTCATGAGCCACTGGGTGTGTAAACGTTTTTATAGGGCATTCTTTGGTCAATTTTTTTTTTCATTTTGGATTTCTAAGTCATATTTTCATGGTTTGAGTCATTTTAAAGTAATGTTTAGGCATTTATGTTGAATAAATATGTTTGAAATAAAAAAACTTCATGGTGTAGTCCCGTAAGCTAGCTACCGACCAAGCGGCCTACGCCATTAAGGACTCCACACACCAAGGCGAACGTGAATGCGAACTACCCAACCCATGGAGGTAAATGCGGTGACAAACACCGGCAAGCGGGCTGTTCACGCAAGTGAGCTGGGCCGCGTGGTCAGATGCGCGGGAGTGCGAACTACCCAACCCATGGACGTAAATGCGGTGACACACACCGGCAAGCGGGCTGTTCACGCAATAATGCTGGCCCGCGCGGTCAGATGCGCGGGAGTGCGGACTACCCAACATATGGAGGTAAATGCGGTGGCACACACCAGCGAGCGGACTGTTCACGCGATCAAGCTGGGCCGTGCGGTCAGATGCGCGAAAGTGCGAACTACCCAACCCATGGAGGTAAATGCGGTGGCACACACCGGTGAGCGGGCTGTTCACGCAAGCAAGCTGGGCCACGCGGTCAGATGCGTGGGACTGCGGACTACCAAACACATGGAGGTAAATGCGGTGGCACACACCGGTGAGCGGGCTGTTCACGCAAGCAAGCTGGGCCGCGCGGTCAGATGCGCGGACTGACCGCTCCTGTCGGGTTGTTCGCCCAGTCTATCAGCGGGCAGCAACCATGTTCATGTTGGTGCAGATTGAGGCCACGCGTTCCGAGCTTTTCTTGTTTTTGTTTTATATCTTTCCAATCGGTCTGGATCCAGAAACCACAGAGAGGCTCATAGAAGCTGTTAAAGAGAATGAAATACTTTACAATATGAAATTGAATGGCTATAATAATGGTAGATTAACGAACAGGAAGTGGGACTAAATAGGTCCTATGTTTTGAATGAGAGGTAAGATACGTTAACTTTACTTTGATATAAGAGGTTTAGTAATTTTATTTCCCCTCGTGACAAATGGTGTTTGTATATGATGTATAAAAAGGAGTATAAGCTTAGACAGAATATAGAAATAGTTCCAGTAAATGACACATACCATTGTATTTTAAGCCGTGTGGCCTAACAGCGAATGATATTTTCACGCTGACCTAGGCGGCCGCCTTAATACACGCAGGCTTAGCGTGTTTAAAAATAATTGTGTGATTGTCTCCCTCCCCATAATTTTAGGTATCAGTGATGTTACTTTAACCTAAATAACTCATCAATTCGCCCTTAAATTCAAGCTACCAATAATTTTGTTGTTGAAAATATCACTAAAACCATTTGTTTCGCACAATGACGGGCTTATGGCGCACCTCTTTCCAAAGTTTCGTAAAGAAACAGGTGTTTCAGTCACTTGTAGTAATGTGTCTTAAACATCTTGGGCTATAAAAAATTATATAAAAAATAGAATACCTTCATTTAAAAATACTGTGTGATATTTTTCAAGATTAAAATTTCATTACCGTCTTAAAACTACTAGTATTTCCAGTCAAATCACTGTCCTATACTTTTTATTTTAGTCGCATTAACTCTTAGTAAGATGGCGCATGTTACTGTCCAAGACAAACTTCTTTTTTTTTTTTTGACCCCATAGCTAGAGGGTTCCGCCTATTTGAAGAGAAATATCTTAACTTGCTGAAATTTTTCATGAGGATGACAATTTTAAAGCACTAAAACAACTAGAGCATGTCTCAATCATACATCTAGTTTTTAGCACAACGTTTTCTACCTGTTCAGGTTATACGTCTATGTACTAATTACACTAATGGTATGGGGATTAGGAAGACTTAATTTAGAGGACATGCACCCAAATTTGCATGAAGGGAGAGTGGAAAACCATTAAGAAAACAACCCTTGGTTCACCAGACTGGGATCGAACTCCGATCTATCCCTCTTCGGCAGTCTAGTCCAACACGAGAGTAGCGCGTTATACCACATGGCCACCGAAGCGGGTCTAAATTATTTTAAAATTTTTTGTTGTGCTCTTGTTAAAAATTAGTTTGAGGTAGGCTAGATATCTATTTCTAACTATTAACTTATATATATGTGCAAAACCCACCACGGTGGCCTCATAGTCTAAGGCGTCAATATCCCAAAATACCAGACTGACAATGACGGGGAGATCGGGGTTCGAGTCCCGGTTGTGTGAAATGAGGCTGGTTTTCCCAAAATGTTTCTCCAATATCCCTCCAAGCAAACGTTGGTACAGTTCTTATATACCAACCTAGCTTATCCTTAGCTCATCAGCGTAATTAGTACATAGGCGTATATCCCACACGGGTAATAAGACGTGGTACTAAAATAGGAAAGAAAAAAGGATGTAAACAAAAGAGTAATTTTGTGTGTAAAACGTATTTGATGATGAGCTAATTTCACCCTTTAATTATTTTAGTATTAATTAATCTTAAAAGATAAGGTTTTGAATCATTTAAGAACAAATTGGAACCATTTACTCAAATTTAGCCTAAACATATGTTAAAATACAAACTATTTCATATTATGTGGGATCTATGGGGGGTAGGCCTACAGAGTATTTCATCGCTCCGGTAGAAGACCACCTTAACACAGGAATCCCAAACACGTGGGACGCATAATTCAAGAGGAGTTTCGAATTTCGGGTGTTCACGTATTAAATTGAAAGTCTATGTAAATACATCCCAAATAAATTATGTTAACTTCTTTGATTATAATTTATTTTTATCCTCTGGAATGGGAAAATGTTTTATTTTTCCACGGCACAAGCCTCACTTAAACAAATTATCACCTGGGTCAAGTGATTTGTGAAAACTTCCTGGAAGTTTTGGTTCTATCTTTGGTTGACCAGAATTGGTGAGAACAAGCATCAATGTTAAACTCATCTAGTTTACTTGGTCGGTGACGGGAAGACCAAGGTTCGAATCCTTACCGGGTGAAATGAAGGTTGTTTTTACTAACAGATTTCCCACTATAGTTCCGTGAAAATGCGGGTACATTTGATTTAAATGATTCAATCCTATTCAGTAGCTCATTGGTATATTTAAGTATGTATAGCGCAAGTGGGAATTAATACCAGGATGATTAAAATAATTGAATTAAGCTCATGAAATATCATGAGATATATTGAGATATAATGAATGACACCAACTCTTTTAGTTGCAGTTGGATTAAATTTGTTACTTTTTGGTGGCTTCTAGAGGTACTAAACAAATAATTTTAATGAAAGTTAAGATTAAGATAAGTTGATCTAGAAAATTCTAAAATTAATTTATAAATTAAGCATTTAATAAAGTGGTTAATGTATTACGTCAAATTGACAAGAACTAAAATCTACAATTTAAATAAAATTGTCAAAGAGAACATAGTATATGATATAAACAATTAGATAAAACTATAATGCATCATCAACTAAAAATAAAATGCTCAAACGAGTTGATGAATAATCTTAAAGTATAATTTGACTCATTAAAATGTGAATAAAAAAATATAATATACAATATAACGTGATATTAACAATGTTCTTAAGTCAAAATTTGTTTTTAAATTAAAGAATAAAAATTAAGTTAACATCTGCCAAACTAATTTAGAAAATTAGTTGATGTATTAATGTAATGTAGAATGATCTAAGCCTTATCTGTGTTTGTGTCCCATCACTCCTTTTTGACATCCAGAACTGGAAAAATTCTGGATTACTTCATTCAAGGAATTTTAGCCGAACAGATGATAGCAGGGTTTACGTAACCAGTCTCTCAATATACTAGAATAATGGTGATGAAGAGGTTGAGGTTTGAATCTAGTCTGGGTGTAGCGGGAATTATTTTCCACCAAATATTTATCACTCACTCTTCCCCTCGTGCTCTTTTACTCTAATTTGGAGGAATACCTTTTACACCGCATTGTATAGTAATAATAACGGCCCAGGCTATTCATGATTTTTATTTCAATAATAGCCACACTAGCATAGAGGGAGATTGGAAATCCATTTAGGAATCCATTCAGCCAGTATTAAAATCTCAATATCACCATCACATAAAAAGCGGACTATATTAGATTGATGTTTATTATGCATGCCCACTAATGTGGCTTATATAGTGTTAGGTGTATTAATTAAAAAAATATATTTATAAACTGAATGACTACACCAGTATTTGACCAAAAAACCAGATATACTAAAAATCCTACAGAACTTAAATTCTCCCACGCTCTTCCTCAGGGCATTAATTTATCACCATAAAACGGAGATACTTCAATTTCACCAAAAGATAAATTATTTGGAAATGGTGTGAATTGCAAATGACTGAGCCAGGATGTCAAATTGTTTCAAGGCTGAGGATTTTATTTAAATCCATTCTGTGGCTTGGATTTATTTACATAATTTAGAAAAAAGTCTACCTCATATTAATTATTCAGGTTTTTATTAACACAAGACCAGCTTAACCTAATGCAATGCTCCTAGCACAACATATAACATACAAGTACTAAATGCTATTAGAAGAATCCTGGGATAATATCAATGTTCTATAGGGACTAAATCAATGTATATATTATAAGAGTATTTAAGGGGGCCCTTTTTGATCACACCAATAAATCAGCAAATGACTTATGAACTAGCCCAATTTTAAAAATAACGCAGCACCCATTCCCACGGATGATACATATTCACCCTTACCCGTTTCGGTGGCTTCATAGTCTAAGATGTCAATCTCACCATAGACTTGACTGCCAATGACGGGGAGATCGTGGTTCAATCCCAGTCAGGTGTACTAAGGGTGGTTTACCATAAATGGCCTTCCACTCTCCCTTCATAGAATGCAGGTACACTAATTATAAATTCAACCTTTCAAATCCATAACACACTAGAGGAATTTAGTACATAGGTGTTCAACCAGAAAGTGTAGTAAGACGTAATGTTAAATATAATAGTTTAAAAAAATCACCCATGATAGAATTCGCATCAAAGACGATAATCTAAGATGTTGTAGACGTTCACCATTCTTATGTAGTCACGGGGTGGACAGCGGCACAAGATAAATGAGTCACTCAACTTTGAATAACCAACCCTGACAGTTAATTTTCAATTCAGTCTTAGGGACTGACAGTTTCACATATGCTGAGCGCCTTTGAGGTACATTCACACGGGAAAAAATATTTTTAGTAAAAAGAAACTAAAGTGTCGTTTACTTGCAAACAAGATGGAAAACAACTGCCCTGGGTGTGACGTGGACAAATGCGGCAGTATCGCATTGTCTGGTTTTCTGCTGAGGAAGAGGTCACCCGTATTAATGGTCAAATGGCCTCAGTCGGCAATCTTACAATGGATGGTATAGTCAGCGCTCGAATCCCGATCTGATATACTAAGGGTGCTTTTCATTAAGATATGTTTTACTATACCACCACGCAAATACGAGTACATTTCATCTAAATTAACCTCCCTAGTTTTTATACCATGGTTGCAACAAAACAGATAGCCCGTATGGGTAAAAACCTAGGAAGAGGTTTAGATTCGAATCCCGTGCTTGTTGTATTGAGGTTCTTTTCCTGATTATTTCCCCACTCTCTCTACCCACGGATGCAGGAACACTTCATATTAATTATACCTTACTTATTCCTACCCCATATATGGATATCTCATTGTGTAAGTAGGACGTGGCTCATATGAGAGGAGGGAGAGGAAGGGGCCATGAGATGGAAACCAATCACGTGACGAAGAGTCTACCTCACTAA
Organism: Timema genevievae; assembly: GCA_902155825.1. NCBI lineage: Eukaryota > Metazoa > Arthropoda > Insecta > Phasmatodea > Timematidae > Timema > Timema genevievae. Next base: position 69,554 of record CABFWO010002863.1, read on the forward strand.
CCATGCGATCAATTATGCGGGTGTGTTGTATTGTCGGACGATGCAGACAACTCAGGATTGAACCCTGGTCTTCTCGTGTCAAGGTCGACCACACTAACCACGCGATCAACTATGCGGGTGTGTTGTGTGGCTGGGCCGTTGAAGACATCTGGGATTGAACCCTGCTCTTCCCGTGTCAGGGTCAGACACACAGTGACTGCGTGGTATTTTGAACCTATGCGTTGTTTGGTCGGAGCAAAGGTTATAAGAGGTCCAACCTGCAGGGGAGCCAAATATCCTTCCATCTCGGCCTGATGTGGCTTCATGACTAATATCAGGGCTCAAGAGAGTGAACAGTGGAAAATAAGGGATTGTCTGTGTCTGGAAAAACAGGGAAATCCGCTCCGGAGGCCGATAGGTCTAGTAGGTCTATCTATTATACTGGCTTGCTAATGACGGGGAGCTTGGTGTTCAAATCTCCGTAGGGTCTAATGAGTGTGTTTCTCCCAATAGTTTCCCACTCTACTTCCACGCGAATGTGGGTAGATTACCTCTAAAAAATGCTTCCTTACTCACAATCTCTCTCACTCTCTCCCCTCACATACACACACAACACACACACACACACACACACATATACTCACTCCATAAAACTCTCTCTATAGTATAATAATTTCTCATTTTCTTTCTCTCTCACACTTTATCCCTCTCTCACACACTCTCTACCTTCACATAAACTCTTTATCTCACAATTTCTCTCACATTATCTTTATTATAATCTCTCTCTTAAGCTCTTTCTCAAACGCTCTCCCTCTCAAACGTTCTATCTCTTGAACTCTCTCTTACAAGCGCGCGCTCTCTCTCTCTCAAACTCCCTCTATTTCAAACTCTCTATCTCAATTACTCAATCTCACTCTATCTATCTGACTCACTCTCTAACTCACTTTCTATATCTCAAACTCACTCTCTCTCTCTCAAACCCTCTTTCTCTCTCTCTCAAATTCACTCTGTCTCAAACTTGCTCTCTTGATTTCTTTCTTTAACTATTTCTCTAACTCTCTCTCAATCTTATTTTCTTTCTTTAAGCTAATCTCTCGCTCTCTAACTTTATCTCTCAAACACTTCAACACAATATCTCTCCCAAATTTTTACACTTTCTATTTAACACACACACATACAGTCTCTCTCTCACTTTAACACGCATTTTCTCTTACATGTTCTTTTTCTCACACACTTTCTCTCCTTATTCACACACTCTTTTTCTCTTCTCCCAGTATTTCTTTCTATAGCACATACACATTGTCTCAAAGATTTAGTAACCAATAATGCATGTCTCGTAGGCCTATACCTAATTCAGCATTAAATGGAATCATTTCTATTTGTTGGGGATGCTATGCATATTATACTTCTCACTTAATGGGGTATGTAAATTCACATATTATCTTTATCTAGATAAACAAATTTTAAAAGCTAGTCTTTCTTTCAAGATATGAGAAATCTTTTTTTTATGTAGTTGAAAGAATAGCGTTTGGAAAAGGAAACTGTCTCGGTTACTTTTGATTTAAGTTACTAATGCTACAAGACTAGATTCCTGGGTCAATTTATAGTTTTATAAAAATTTAAATATTGTGCAAAATATAAAATTAAAATTTAAATACATTGTTCATTAATTGTGTCTGCCAAAAAGAATTTAAAAAATGATCCTTTAAATATTTATTTACCTTCTTAGCGATCATCCTTGGGGAGAATATATTTAATTGGTAGTAAATGTTTGGCTTGACCACCATCAATCGCACTTAAAGTGTAAACTTAGATAGATGGAAATTCAATCAATAATAAACTATTTTCAATATCGTTTCTAGTGGCATCACGTTAATGCTGTTTGTACGAATAGCCTGGACGACTTGTTTTTTTTTATAAAGGTTAGTCACACCATATTAGGTATAGGATAGAGAGTCAATTAAATAACCACATTTGTAAAACCTCACATAGTGCGCCAAGCCAGAATTCAAACCCTGACCTTTCTTTCAATGTTAATATTATATCATACGATTTTAACTCCTTAAACTACGTTTCTAGATGTTTATAGTGGTGCACTAATGGTGTTGTTTCTAACTTGGTTCTTACATAATCTTTTCAATTGAAATGTGGTTGTATTTCTTTAAAAATTAACATCCTTTGTCCAGTCTCTTTAAATTAGGTAGTGTAAATTGCTGATAGTCTAAATTTGGCATCATATTAAACAGAACAAAATTATGCTAAATACATGTTATTTATTGTATTATGTTATGGGTTGACATCTTTATACATTTGCAATGCTTCTATTCAATATGAATCAGTTTTTTCAAATATAATAAACTGTGAAAAACATATAGTATGAATCTTAATCTATAAACCCCTATTAATCCTTTATTTATTTAGGTAGATCATCACTAATTTTCAAACAAATCACTCCTGTTTATCGTTCACTAAGATACTTTGCCAACATTTATGAATAAAATAGTAATAACTTTCTTTGGAGTTGGGGGACATATAAAAATGCATTTTTGTAAGGATTCCTTGATATTTTTGTGATTAAAGAAATACAATTTCCAGTTTTCCACAGTTGTATTTCGTATGCACCAAAAGTCAGAAAAACTTAAATTTGAATCATAAGCACAGACATTGCTGGCTTTGGAGCACGATTGAAGCTCTACAATCTTGTAGAGTGTAGATTATACAATTTAGAGTATCTTCAGGGAACAAAGATTTCCAGTGGAGCTTGAGATGCTAAGAAGAGACGGGTTTGGAGTTCACTCCAATATTCTCCATATGCTACTAGCAGCAGATGTATTAAGGAAATATCTACGCATTGTGGTATTTCTTATTAGAATGGTAGTTAAATAGTTTCAAAAACCCCTAAAATAATCTTAAATCTCATTTAAATATTTTGTTGGGACAATATTTTAAACTACTTTTTTTTTAAAATGGGGGAAGGTTGGATATACTTTTTATAGTTAGCTACTTTTATTTAAGTGTTAAGATATTTCACGTTAAACATCTTTGAAAATGATATAAATTTAATTTTTTAAACAAGCTTTTAAGATTATAAAATCTAAAATAATAGGTATTCAATGCTATAATCATCACTCATTTTAGTGTGAGTGGCATTTGAGCTCCGAATGTCTGATACGCGTCGCAGAACTCTACTGGGCGACACCTTTAATTGCTAGAACAAACAATAATTAGTGTGAATAAGATAATGTGCATTTGATTTTAAGCCATCAAATTTGATCGGGCACTTAGTTTCAAGTGTTCATCACTCAGGTCAAAGGGTAGCCATAGTTACTTTACACAAACCGCCCACATAGGTTTTAAATTTTAAAGGTCATCCGTTGAAATCACGGATAATTTATTATAATTTTATGACTCGCGTTGTAATCTTTGACCCCATTTGGACCAACTGGATCCAAAGTTTTAAAATGCTTAAGATGGAGAGAGAGAGAGAGAGAGAGAGAGAGAGAAAGAGAGAGAGAGAGAGAATAAGTAAAACTAAGGAGGGGTCAAGGTCATCCCTCCCTCCTCCCCTTATGAGTATGCATTGACTTTGTCTGTAATCGTTTTTTTTCTGGGCTAAGAGTGATGCAAAAGAATACCTTGAAAAATAAATCACCTAGCTGTAGCAAGACAGGGGGTCGAACATCAGAACACTTTTCACTATCGGTCTATCTATATATTTTATATTATTATTTATTTGAAAAACCTCAAACCTATTTATAAATATTACATTTGATAAATTGGCATCAGGTATTTGAATATATTTTATTGATTAGTTATTGATACTAATTCATTTCTTCTATAATATATAACTATACACTGATAACTTTATTTAAAAAATATTTTTAGAAATTCGCCAAAATTCAACTGCAGAGATGATATAAAACTGTACAGTCTACTCTCAATACACTCAATCTAGGTTGCACCTAGGACTTGTGAGTCAGATGCCACTGTATCAATGGCTCCCAATCTTTTAGATTGCTAAGATCTCTTCAATACTTTAAAAAACTGGGACCAACACATCCATAGAGATATCTTTTGATACCGTGAACGCTAAAATATATGTATTAATAAACAAATGTCGTTAACTCATAAATATCTACTAATGTTTTCACCTGAACTGTTAAAGTAGGTACTTTATTTATCAACTAAACTAATATATTTCAAGATTAGTATTATATTTTCAAGACATAATTAGCCAATAGTATATTTTTATATTTATAATATCTTCGCTTCTAATCGCTTAGTAATATTACTGGTGCAATTCAATTTGCGATTACATAAAATGTATCCTGTTGAAGCGATGATGGTTAACATTTTATAACCTATTCCAATCATAACTAGTTTCGGTATTTTGATATATTAAAAAATTTGGTGTAAATATGTATATAGTGTTTCATAGCCTTATAGACACTTATATAAACTCACAACAAGTATTAAACTAAGATGTAATCCAGATATATTTGTTCAGCCTAGTCTAAAGAGTTGTAACCTACGTGAATCCGTGAATCTCTTAAAATAACTCCACATTGCCCATATTTCTGAACGTTGCGTTATAATATTGGGCACACTCAAATTGCGGAATCAAGTATACTTGTTATCCTGTGCACATGAGATTAGAAACAAACTATAATACTATTCAACTCCTAACCTCTAATCTAACATAGCCTTACATAACCTAAACTAACCTAAAATAACTTAGCCTAACATAACTTAGCCTAACATAACCTAACCTAAACTAACCATATATAACCTGGCCTAAGCTAACATGACCTAACCTAAACTACCTAACATAAGGTAACTTAACACAACCTAACCTCCATTTTCCATTTAGAACAAAGTAATTTTAAATTTAATTTTCACCCCGCAGTTCATGTAAGAGTATTACCAACCTCTGATGTGTTGTTCCGCAATTCGTGTGCACCGATAATATCCACGTGTCCAACAATTTTAGGACTCATGACTGTGGCTATATATGAGGCGTTAGTCACTCAATACACTGGCTTTCTTGTTATGGAAAGAATGAAGTTCAAATCTCTGATAGATGTGTTGAGGGTGGTTTTCTACGTTTGATTTATCATTGTAGTATTTCCATCCCCTCTCCAAGCTTATGCCAGTGAACATTCTCTATTTACCATCCCCATTTATACCCCTTAAATTTGAGCTTTTAATATCTTTATATTAAATAAAATCATAAAAAAAATAATGTCATTAGTCAGTACAAAAAACATATGTATATGTTTAATAACATTTTAGAAGCATTCTAAGTAAATCTTTAGAAAGAAGTTGATTGTAATTAAAAGTGTTTACACGACTAGAAGATGTTGACTCCTTAACATCTTTTAGTCGTGCAAACACTTCGTGTTTAAACCTACGACGATTGTCCATAAATATAGTACCTGTATGAGTAGCGAAACAGGTCGGATAATTAAGCTTCCAGATTTCTCCACCAAATCTGGAATAACTAAAGGAGTAATGGGATGTTAATGCAATAAGACTTGGACATGATTATTTTTTCATAAATGTAATTAACTTTCAATTCACACACATTGTAAACAAACTTTTGACTGATGGTGTTAACTTTGTTTTAACTTGTTATTTTAAATAATTTTTAAACTTTTTTATTTTTTCACTCTTGTATTTAACTAATATTGTACTCTAATTTTAATATGGTATGAATGAGTATTTGACCATTTGACTCATGTAAATGTCTTGTTATTGAGTAAATGGAATATTTTAAATGTTGTGAAAACTTTGTTTAAGGAAATTGGATTTCCAAGATTATAAATAATATTTAGTGCCTTAATGTTATAATGAAAAATTATATCATCAGTAAACATTTTTTAAAAAATTCTTTAATCTGAACTCATATAATATCTTCATAATTTCAAAATAATAATAGCTAAGTTTTAACTTATGTGTGTATGTTTGACCGAGTTAGTTCGGACTTTAGAAGTTGTGCATAGAACAAAAGGCCCATCAAATAATTATTTATTTATTCAAGATATTTAACTTGCACACTCTGAACCGACTGATTATATTAGCACACAAGAATTTATATGAGCGAGAGCGAAAGGATCTACCAATGATGTCGGAAAAGGTATTTTAACACACCATACAGGGTGGCTTTACTTCCCCTCCGAAGGAAGTTGTGCTACAGATTTTTATCGCTCTAGAAAAAATCCGTCGGCCCCTGCTGGGTTAGAACCCACGAACATCAAGTACTGAGGTGAGAACTCTACCCCGAGAGCACCGAGGTTGACACCTGATAAGTAGTTTCAAGCAGTTTATTTTAACTTGATACAGCTGTTTTCTTTATCTGCTTCACATCCCACTACTCGTTAGAACGGTAGACATTTAATTACAATAATTGAGGAGAAATAATGAAAGTAGTATAGTGGAAACAAATTTACTAAGAGTTGCTTGGAATGAGAGTGGGAAATCGTAGAGGAAAAACTACCTTCACTACACCAGGTTTAGATTTGAACCCTGACCTCTCTGCTAACGACAAATCAGACCACGTGCCCACCAAAGCGGATAATATATTTTTAATAATATAATTTCATATTTAATTATCATAGCTTGGAATTAACGTAAGGTCCCCATCTTTCTTCCTACCTATTTATGCATGAGAATGTAAAATATCTTAATTTACTTTGTGTAAATCTGAGTAATGAACTATTATACGATAGCTCAACGAAGACGCCTTAGCTTTGGCCTAATTCTAAGTGCCCTAAAGTTAAAAAGAAACAAAACCGTTACGTATTATATTCTTCTATATGTTTACACATAGCAAATGTACTTTTAATTAAACCTATTTAAGAATAAAATATCCGAAGCTATTATTTATGCTTTTTAGTGGGGAATTTTCCATCACGATATAGTATTCTGAAAATTGAAAAATGAGGCCTGGATATGGGAATCGTACCTGCCAAAGGTCCCAAAGGTTCAATTTTCAGAATATAAACCTATTTAGTTTAACAAATCCTGGCCTACCCTAAAGTGAATTTGATTAAACTTAACTTAACCTAACTTAATTTTAAACTTAACTTTATTTAACTTAGAATAACTTTAAATAAACTCTCAACGGTGGGCACACGAAATAAATATCAGGATCTCTTTTGCCGTTGGGGTTCATATCGAAGCTTGGAATCCCGAGTAAAGCTCTTCCTCGGCAGCCTACCGCTCTTCCTCCAAGAAAATGTGAGTGGATTTCCTTCCTTCCTCATCTGTTCCTATATGCTTGACGCAGATTAAGAGGAGATCGAGGTTAGAATCTGGTTTGTATGTACTGGGGGTGATTTTTCCAAAATTATTTTACACTCTTCTTTCCCTCAAATGCAGGTATAACTAAACTAAATACAGCCTTCCTAATCCCTAAAACCATTAGCGTAATTAGTGAATAAGCGTATAACCCGAACTAGTAATAAGATGTGGTGCTAAAAAAAATAATAAAGGTGTATAGCTTGGATGGGTAGTAAGATATGTAAACAATTTTTTTTTTGCGTAAATTAACTTTGCGGCACTATTTTTGGATTCGCAAAGAGAGCATTTGTTAGTTTTTGTATTGGTAATTTTTTTTTGTATTTTTGCATTAGAAACATCAATTTCATAAACTTTATTCATCCATCGCTCAGACAACAGGGTTTTAAGTATGTCAAGTGATGTAATTTTTATTTTGACAATACATCGCACTTAAATCAGCTCTTTAGTGGCTCGTGCTAGAGTTATGATGGCTTACAACATATTTATTGTACTTATCCATTCACTTCGTGGTATTTGATGTGTGCACACTATAATAACAAAGATGATTACATCTGCTGGGTGTTGGTGTCCCTGGTTTTTTAACTGGTTTTGGTACACCGGTGTTCCTGTAGAATATTTTCTTGACGGACATTTATTATGAGCTTTGTTTAGGATACTGGTAGGCCTACAGTAAACAATTTTGAGTCCAACCTCTATATAGTATCAGTATCTTTATTTTCCTAGCTAGGAAAGCATAATATGTGTGTTTTTAAATTATATAGGTTAGAATGGACTGTGTATGAATACTTGGTTTTGCCTGGTCGAAGAAAGGTTACAATGATTTTTTTTTATTCAAGACAAATGTCAGCGGGAATCTTTTTTTATAAAAAAAAACAACACCGTCAATAAAGAAGTTGGCCACAACCCATTGACCCTTTTGGCCTTATTGAGTTCAAATAGTGAAAGTAGTAACATATATTAACTCAATGAATACTACGCAAAAAAATATTTTGGCAAAGTGGGAACAAATTGCTATATTGTTAAAAGGTTTTATACTACGTTGAAAGAAAAACCTCAAACATTTTCTTTCAAAACTGCATAATAACCTTTATTTATAATTACGAAGCTATTGAAAATTAAACTGGTTTGAAACTATCCCTAAATAAAAAAACCTGTTAATAAAGGGCAGTTTAGAAACCCTAAGATAAAATCTAGTTAAGTCTTAAAATATGTCTCATTTTCAAAAGTCAAATTCATCCAATCAATGATGTGATAATGCAGTTGTAATATTTTAGAAAATATTCTAGGCTAGATTTAGTAAGCGCGTTAAAGTATAAGAGAAAATATGATTAAATAAGTTCTAATGAAAGATGTAAGCAATTTTGTTTACATCGTTCGTATTTTTTAAAATTTATGTGTTCATTATCTATATTATGTACTTGGTATTATTAATAATGAAAAAATAATAACAAAAATTGTATTTATTTATTTTCACTCAAAGTAATGTCCTTAATTATTCATAGTATTGTCTCTAACAGTGGCGGATCCAAATCTTTTCATACGGGGGTCATAATTATAAGAAAAGCATAGCTACTTACGATGTTAGATTTCTGTTTAAAACCATTTATTAGTTTCTCATTCATATTTGATCTTATGTATGTTTTAAACCACGGTCATCTTCTCCAATTTTTTAAAATCAGATAGTTTCTACTTTCTTGCTATCTTACCGACAATATTTCATCAGTAGCTCAACCAAGAGCCAGACTACAATATTGCGAGTGGAATATTTTGGATAAGATATGTCCGAGTCTACAAAGTAAAACCAAATACGAGTACATTGGCAGTGATTTGATGGCCACTTAATGTATTATTATGTCATTCTTTAAAACCAGAAGTGCTGGTGCAATGACGGATTCAATAACTTGTCGGATTTCTTTAGGTGATTTCTAGGATATATTAAACATGCCTCCTGGCTGTTGCTTTGTCCTGGACCTGCAAGTCAGAAGCGTCTTGACTGCTGATTTTTATGTTTTAAGTACAGTAAGATTCACAGCTCTTATCCTCGTGATATGATTTTTTTAAATACCTGATCAAATGAAACCAATCAAAATTAGTTTGTAAGAAAAATCGACACCTTTATTAGTTAACAAGGTATTTACTTGGTAGAAGGATCGGTTCAAAAATTGCTAAATATATTACCATGTTCAGTGTTATGGTGCACCAACCAAAGAGTTATTGGGATTAACTTTGAAATTTGTATGGAAGAAAGCAATGCTATACCATCTATAATAATAAAATGAAGTGTTTGTGTTTGTTATGTGCGATGCCCAGCCAAATCTACGGCACACAGAGATCTGACATTTTTAACATAGTTGAACGGAAGGGGTTCTGAATTCACCTTGAAGCAGGATTTTTAAATTTTTAACTAGCTTTTTAATTACGTTATTTTTTAAAGATTTCTGAAGAACATATTTTTTATCTGGTTTAGAATTACGTTTTTAGAGATAACGTTTCAAAATTAAATTGGGCACCATGGGGGTGGGCTTATATAATTATTATACCACAGTGAGTCACGGGCAGCGTTATATACGAATACATTGGAAAATGACAACTGAACATGGGAATAAAACCCGATACTGTTGACTTAGCTTGTGAATGTCCTACCACTGAGCTATACAGATACCGTACCATGCTCAAGGTAGTTCTTCACTCATATCATAGAGCGTGTGGATATCATCGGCTACTGAAGGTTTTTATTGATAACATAGAAGCCGGCGATTCGGTTGTGGCTTTATGCCGTCAATATTACAAATACATTGTAGTGAATTCCAAGCGAATAAACAATAGCTGTAAGTAGCCGATGATACCCACACGCTCATAGCATACTCTGCCTTAAAATATGAGTAAATAAATGACCGTGGAACCAGAACGTTTCCTGGGTAAATCAGTGGTAGAATATTGGCATGCTAAGCCAAAGATTCCAGGCTGAATTCCCATGTTCAGGTGTCATTTTTAAATGAACTTGAATTTGAGGCTTATTTATGATGACCCGTGCAACTTATCATCTATAGTCCCATATTCATAGGAATGGCCTTATCTGACTGCTATGGAATTTACTAGAATTATTCAAACATATTCATATGTCGGATCCTCTTCAGCTGTCACTTTTGATCTATATTATCAATACCTCTAAAATAACACTAATATAATATTAATAATACAAATATTGCACGTCTGGGCTACATCATTCGTAGCATGGTAGGGAAAAGATTAGTCGGTACTAATGTACCATTGCTCAGGGGACGCCCGAATGTACAAATAGTACAGCCTTTCTGTGGAGGATCTTTCTATGTCCCGATGAGATGAGGTAATGGTGATAGTGAGTATGAAGGTGTGGAACCAGTGGAAACACTTAAACTTAACTTAAGCCTAACTAATAAAAACCTGGTAAACGTTAAGGTAACCCCCATTTCGGGAAAAATACCCAAGGTACACGCCGGGAACCAAACCAAGGACCCCTAGGCTTGTAGACAGATGGACTTACCACTACACCATGGGACGGTTACATTAATGAAATAGTATTATTATTAGCACCGCGTCTTACTACTCGTTCAGGTTATACGTAATGAAATAGTAAAATGTGATTAACAATGTAAGCAAAAAAAAAAAGTTTTTATCTTCTAAGAGATCCTCCTTTCGAATTGGACTGTACACTTGAGGGAGCTGCTTAGGTAGCTGAGATAATGCCAATCAGATGTTGTAATTAGGTTTAATATTAAATATTTAAAAGTATACGAGTTTGGTTTTTACTGTAGTTAACACCAAACTATTGGTTTGAACCTATACATATCAAATCCATAAAAATAATTTAAAAGTAGAATTTTTCCAGTCTGAAACTTTTAAAAGCCACATATTTTTTTAATTATTTGGATCTAAATGCCCAGTAAAGGAAAGCTAACTGATATAAGAGCATAGAATGGATCTTTATGAATAGATTGATAGAAGTTAACAGTTGGGTTACACCACACATTGTATTGGCATCCTCTCCTGTCTATTGTCTTATTGTAAGATCTATCCATCCATACCCGCCTCGGTGGTGCTACTCTTGCAATATACTATACTGCCCAGTATGGAGAGATCTGGGTTAGATTTCGGACAAAGGATAGTTTTCCTAAATGGTTTTCCACTCTCCTTCCACGCAAATGAATATGGACTTCATCTAAATTCAACATTCCTCACCCCTAAAACTTTAACATAATTACTAACTTAGGCGTATAGCCCGAACGGGTAGTAAGAGGCTGTGCCTAGAAAAATGATCCACATGAATTTCTTATCGATGATGGATTTGTAGAATAATATAGTTTTAATATAGACTGAAGATATTCGGAAAATTTGTGTCACGTGACATCCTATATCTTATAACATGATGTCTGCATTCGACAGAGATGGTCGTAAAACAGTGTCGTTTTATAGTGTAGCTGCAGTGTAGATCCAACTTTAGGCTTTATACCACTACAAAACGATCATAACCTTGAAATGAACGACAATAAATAAATAGTATTGATCAAAAACATGATTAATTACAAAACATTGCTTGTGATTGATCTCGAGTAGGAAATTAAATAGCCTTCACTAATAGAAGAAAAAAACACATAATGGAAGAGATGTAACTTAAATAGTTACTTGCCATAAAAGGAAAGAAATTGCTAATTAAAAAATGAACATTCTAAAGCTTAATGTAAATCAGTGGCCATCGATATGAACACATGCAAAAAAAAAAAACACAATTCTTTGGAAATGAATAGCTAAATAAAAAGTAACCACCTGTTTTTTTTTAAAATGTGGCACGTGCCCCACATGTTATTGACAACATATTGGCCCGGTTGTTGGAATACGTAATTATTGGTTTTGACACACAGGTGGCGGGGGTTTGGAAGGGGAGGGGAGGTGGCACCACCTTGATATCAGCATCTTGCGCAGGCGCCAACTAGCGATAAATCTGGCGCACGTGAGTGTGTGAGTGTGTGTGTGTGTATGTGTGGGGCCGTTTATAAAATAAAATTACATGCCTCTAAGAGAAGTGAAATAACAAAAAGGACCTTAAAGCTTAACACGATTGATTGAAACTAACGGTAACCGAACATTTTTGCTACCCGAGGGTGTGGAAAGCTGGTTTTCCTAAAGGGTGGTCCGCTTGAAAATGTCACTAGACTTTTATCCAAGGGAAATTTGTACATGCATATATGAACCCGCTATAGAGGGTTCCATCCAATTCCAGTGGGGGCCCGAACACCACTCTACACCCTTGGCACTGTCTACTTTAAGGAAAATATCCGTCTTACTAAGACATCTAATATGGGAAGAGCAGTTTTAAAGCTTTAAGAACATTATTAAAACAAATTATCAATTAACTCAGAATATTCTTTTATTTCCCTGTTAGAATATGACTTTATTTAAGAGGCTAAATCTATGTTTTTATTAATTCACTTTGATCACAGAACTGCAACATTTATCTTTAAATGTTGTTGAAAATTAGATTATTTCATCTTATCAAGAATAAGTTAAAAATTATAACATTTAAAATGTAAGGTTTCCAATCAACATGTTACCTTTCACTCTCGTTTTGAAGTGAATAATATTTTAGGATAACAAAACTTATTAAATAATGTGGGGGTACTTTATAAATAGTGTGGGGCACTTTTAAATAAAGAGAAACACTTCTAAAATAGAGAGGGTCACTTCTTTATTAACGTATTATACTTCTTTAACAACGTGGGAGACTTCTTAAATAAAACAAGCTACTAGTGGAGTACCGCCTGACACTTCTTAAATAATTCGGGCCACTTTAAAAAAAAGGACACTTCTTAAATAACGTAGAATTTACGGGCGTCAGCGACAGATCCTCAACATTAGTAGACAAGCACCTTAAATAATGAATGATATACACACCGTTATTTATTTAAATGAAAGCCACAGCATCCGTGGCATTTGTACGAAAACATTTATCTGCGTTTAATTGGAGAAGTGTTTTCTTACCACATTTATTTTTTTGATTAAAATTGGTACCATCATATGACAACACGAACGGTTCACCTGTCTGCGAGTGACCAGGGAGGACGCGACCTCATTCCAACCGGTTGCCCGTAGTCTAACCCCCCACCCCCCACACCTTTTTTATTTACGATAGTGATTTCTCACTCTCTATCATTGCAAATGATAGTGAACGCCACGATCATATTATAGTGCGTATACACTAAAGAGATATCTCGCTGCGAGCCAGGTCTAGGGTGAACGAAGGCACATTTGGTGGGCAGTCTCACTTTGATGTAGAAACACGAGTTGGCTCAGCCACGTATTGCCTCGTCCTTTTTGCCGACACAGCTGGGGCAGCCTCGCTTCCATTTTGACTCTAGTAGGCCCATATGCGCACCTTTAGATAAGCTAATTATAAATTCAAACTTAATATAATAGATTAATCCCACCCTAATTATTTTAAAAAAAGTATTAAACGTATTACAATTTTTATTTTAGAGATTTAGGAATCTAATAACGATGATGTATTTCAACCCTGTTTGTGATAAGGCTTCTAACTACAGTTGGATGTATCGAGAGTTTTTACAAAATGATCGCTCACTCCCCCCCTTGGTAAACTTATTATAGAATTTATTTTAATACTCCTTACAGGTTTGCGTGTGATCCAGACTAGCTGTAAGACGTGGGGCACGGAGTTAATAAATAGTACGTTTAAGATGTTAAAGATGATGTAAACTACGTAGAACAGCTGTACACACATTATAATTACGATGTTATGAAGGGAGAGTCCTCCGGTGTGCGTATGCTATAAATAAGAACTTGGCTATTTTTATATTTAAAACTTGAAATACTCCCTACAATTTATTACCAAAGTTATACCCAACCATTGTTCCTTATTTTATTCTTTAAAAAAAATGCATTAAAGATGTGGACACAAATTTGAATTTTCAAATATATTCAATAAAAAAATGCCACTATCTCAGAAAACAATTTTTCTGGATAGCACATTTTACTTTCTCCTATCAATAGAAAGTATTGTGATCGTGAAAAAAAATCAAACTCAAGATTAAAACAAATTTTAAGGATTTATTTAAACACAAGCTCAAAAAAGTAGATTTTACAATCTTTGTCCCCATGTCTGTCCGTTTGTCTCTCTATTTATCCCTGGCCACGTATCTAAAATGGTTTGATGGATTTTGCTCAAACTTGATATTTAGATATTATAGAGCTATACAACAAATTTTTTTTCTACTCTAGACCTTAAATTAAGGGTAGTTTTATTGATAAGTAATTTTTTTGGATTCAGAATTTTTCTAAAATTGCTTTAACTATTTTGTTTAAAATGCATATCTAGGATTTGTTTGACATGACAAATAGCTTTATATAATTGTATTTTGGGGAAAAATTACTATAAGGGTAGTTTGCTGATGACTGATTTTTCAAAATTTTTAAATATGTTACGAATGGCTTTAACTACTTGGTTTCAAATGCGTATTTTTATAGTTTTTGGAATAAGAAATAACAATATTAATTGGTTTTTGGGGTGGTAACTCATTTATGGTTAGATTAATGATGATTAATTTTTCAAAATATTTAAATATTAAAAAAATTGCCCTAAAGATTTGGTACCAAATGGGTTTTTAGGAATGGTTGACATGCCAATTAACGATGTCTGAATTTTCAAAAACTGGATATATATTTTAAAATGTCCATAACGATTTGGTTTCAAATGGGTATATTTGGAGTATTTGGCATGACAAATAACCCTGTGTACTTTGTTTCGGGTAAAAATGCAATAAAGGGTAGTTTTATGATATGTTGTTTTTGAAAATTTGAATTATTTCAAAAATTGCCATAGTAGTTTTGCTTAAAATGTACGTCTGGGAATCTTTGACATGAAGTGACAAATAAAGCTATATGGTTGTTTTGGGGGGAAAATTTATAATGGGTAATTTACTGATGACTTTTTTAATTTGAATATTTAAAAAAAATCCGATTTAGTGGTTTAGTTCAAAACTGGTATCGGGAGACTATTTTACGTGTCAATAATCAGGTATCATTGTTTAGCAGAAAAAAATAATTTAAGGGTATAGATGCAATTCACTATAGACCCGAAGTTTTATCTAAGGGTTTTCAATTTATATTTTATCTATCTAGATCAATTTTTATTAAAGATTGCTCTAATCAAGATTCGTTTTAGAATATTATATATAATTATTGTATCTCAGAATCCCAAATACAAACCCGAATATTCGAATACATGGTGATCCGATTGGTTTAACTAGCCCAAATTGTCGGCTTTTATTCTTCAATTTTGATTTGGCTTACATTTGTTCTTAGGCTGTTATAGAAAATAAAAATAGTAATTAAATACTAGTATCTATTATTATAATTAATTTGAATTCACAATCAGTTGAGTGGTAAATTATTGGTGTGGGCTCCAGTTTTTAGTTTCATCATTTTTTTTTTTCTCTAAGAAAATCTTTGCTGGAAACAGAGTTAAAACTCATGATTTGATGGATCAAAAGAATCGAAGACTTGACTTATTTTTACTATTAAATATTACCTCCACCCTTGGCAATTACATAATTTATTATGTTAGATATTGGGTTATAGTTCTAAATTGTTGGTTTTGAGTTTTGTATTTTTATAATATAGGACTATGTCTAGAATTTTCAATTTAAACACTCAAATACATTTTAAAAATTATCCTGTGGCTTATAGAGTAGAAAGTATATATTTTGATCCTATTGATATTTTGTCTTGAGCTTCTATTTCTTGAATTAACTTTTGTGGACACAGTTTTATCTTCATAAAAGGAGAATGAATATCGATGGATTTCTTCTCCATATATATATTAAAAGAAAGTTTGGATGACTTTTTAGTGTAATTTATTTAAAAACGTGTTCTATATAAAGTACTATTTGCAGAGTGATTTTATTTTTTCCAAAAATTTGAAATATTAATATTAGTTAACCAGTTCAGCTTAATACTAAACTTAAATTTTTTGTTGCATGCAAAGCATCTTAATACTATTACAGACCATCCACATATTTAAATTACGGAGTTAGGAAAAATAAATCCAAAAATATAGTAAATATACGCTCATTTTCATCGAGACAGAGTGGGAAATCATCCCATCATATCCATATTGGATTCAAACTTCAATTTTACCATCACCGGCCAAGGCTTACTCTTCTGTCCACCTACCCACAGGTGTGGGTGGGTAACTTGAACGAAGTAAGCAACTCATTAAACGTGTTTTTTTAAATATGAACTATTTTAATCATTACTTAGAGCCTCACTAGTATACTGTATATCCAGAGACATTTAATCCTCCTTAAATACAAATTATTTTAACAATATATTTTCAAACCCACACAGGTGGGTACCAGGTATAGATGTCAAGATCATTTAGACTGGTTTGTTGGTGATGTTGAGGTAAAGGCTCATTTATCGGCTGGATATACATTTTACTTACACCCACATGCGGGTACATTACATCTAAATCCTACCTTAATTTTCTTTATAATACTAGATTAATTAATTTATTACTGGAATGGAACGTAGGACATGGTTAAAAAATATAAGGGAAAATTTGAAATTTTACACCACGATAGAAGGACTTCTATTCAAAGGATCTACCGCTATTCTTCCTGTAAGAAATAGGGATCACTTCTGTAAATAATTATTTTAATCAGAACTTCCATATCAGGAGTAAGCATATAGAATAAGTTCCAGGAGTATTAATTTAATCAGATATATAGATTTGGAGTCATGGCTAGTGTTCCTGATTTCAACTCTGGAAGCCCATTCTTTACCATTATTTTGATTGCACAATATATAGTGTAATCCTTCTTTCACGGGAACATCAGTGCATTTCTTATTACTCTATCATCGCTTACCATCTTATGTTTTGTTTTGACATTTATATACTTTTTTTTAAGTCTTAGTAGTCGAATTGTGTATCGATTAACTAGGGCTGGGATTGCAAATCTGTTGCACGCATGTTACTGGATGGAACGTAAATAAAAAAAACAATAAATTAAACGTTTCCTAACGTGATTTAATATTTTTTAAATCTAATAATATTTCGACACGTCGTAATGAACTTTACGAAGTAAGCGGTTAGAAATCGTCTTGGCTCACACTTAGACGCTTCTTGTGTGTTGTTCAAGACAAGTTTTATAAACCAATCATAAATATAATGGATAGCAAATTATAACCACATATTTGAAACTGATAGATTACGGAAATTACTATGTAAAATTTTGATCTTATCAAATATATAAACTTACTGTCTTTTTTTACTGAAGGTTTTTATAATAAATGCTTTTAATTTAAATTGAAGTTTAATATTTAATATTTTATGATACACTCACATTGGCAACTAAATAATGTTTCCTTCTTTAAAATTTAGGCATTATAAAAGATTTTAAATTTGATTTGAGCTATCCATTACATTTAATAGTATTCAACAAGTTATTATTTCTAAATACTCATTTAAAAAAACGTAAATAAGAATTGTGACACACTAGTTCAAAATTCAGTAAGTCCTTAAATGGCACACTAGTCGGAAAAGTTTCACCATCCCTGGGCTGGGTTGACAGATAAACATAAGCTAACTGCGCGACGCGGGAGTTAAGGTGCTTGCTATTGGTCCAGCAGGTGTGTCAATAAAACACCTGTCTGTCCAACGTCTGCCCGCGGAGCAAGTAAACCCGGCAGCCTCGGACCTACGCAAGCCACAAGGGCATAGGGGCTATTGCTCTAGGTCACACGACTTACCGACGGAGAACGTTAGGCCACCCTCCTTGAGAGAGGGGGGGTCATACAGGCTTAATTTACAAAACTCGTTTAAAACAAACTCGTTCTTCCTCTACCGAACTCAGATTTGTTTTCAAACATTTTGGTTATTTTCTACATCTTACCAAACCCATCTGGGCTTAAAGTTTGTAAATTATTACGCTTGTTGGGGATAGCGATGATGAAGATATAATTTGGTGGAAATTTACCCAAATTTATTGAGGGTAAAGGGGTAAAAACGTTTAAGAAAGAAATAACACTTTCAGTTGACTCCCCTCTTCCAAAATTTGTGCCCTGATCTCTTCCATCACAGGTATACCAAATAAAACGAGCCTGACATTTAGACCACGTGCCCAAGAATGCACGAAATAGATACAATTTTCTGATATATTTCAAGATCCCTATTTTTTTATCTCGTCTAGTCTCTCCAAAACTTGGAAATATTTCGATAGTATGAGAAAAATTTGTAAATATTTTGAATAGGTATTTGTTCATGTCACCATTACATTTGTTATTATTTTTATAGTATTTTTATCATTATACATACAATTCCTTTGAAGGCACATCAAATTAAAAAAAAGTCCTTTTAGGCATGCTTAGGAATAGTTTAGCAAAATTAATGAATTTCCCTAAGACCTATCTTAATACTT
The DNA here is from genome assembly GCA_902155825.1 of Timema genevievae. Taxonomy (NCBI): domain Eukaryota; kingdom Metazoa; phylum Arthropoda; class Insecta; order Phasmatodea; family Timematidae; genus Timema; species Timema genevievae. The sequence continues at coordinate 88,303 of CABFWO010002863.1, forward strand.
TTATTTAGGAGATTCAGAATATAAATAATATGCTTAAGTTGGCCTAAAATACTTTAAATATAAGACTATTTAGTGTGAAAATTAAATATTGTTTTTATTCAAATTTAGCTAATTTTTTTTATCCACGTTTTTCTACCCATCAGAACTTTACACATATACACATTTTAAGAGTGTCAAGGGTGTCTGCATTTTGAAAAAAAAAAGGTTAACTATTTAAAAAAATAGTATAACGGGTTGAGTTACACACATTAAATTGCATTAAGTTTATTAAAATAGTACGTTATAAAAACAATTAATTAAAACTAAAATACATCAATTACTATTTCCACCCTATGGAATGGGTCAGTTTTTTATTCAAGCCATATATTTTCCACTACCGGCTTGCTAGGTCTGTAGTAGCTTCATATGCCCTATAATCTATCTTAAGACTAGTCATCCAGTCCCCAGCCGTAAATTACGTAAAATTAAATATGATATTATGACTTTTTTCATTATTTATGCAAAATAATAACACTAATAACTAAAAACGACTACAATTTATCGAACAAATATTCAAGTTCAAGGATAATATATTGGATTTATTCCAAGTAATTTCAAATAAAATGAACTAATCTACCTGTACTTAACTTATATTAACATAAAATAACTTAGCTCCACAAACCAGGTAACCTAATTAACTCGACATAGGTCACCTTAATACATAGAAAGTACAAGAAAAAGCGTCACTATTTTGGCCACTAGTGGCTAGCTAGTTCTCTGAATTTTTAAATTTATCGTTTATTTGCATATCTACGTTGCACACGCCATTTAAAAAATATTTATTCAGCTTTAGATAAAAGCGTTTAAAGTATATTTAGACTTTTATCATTAACAATATCCGATTATACTTATAAATTAGTGGAACTACAAGATGGGTTCATTTTAATGCTTCGTTTTAATTTTGGTAGACTAAATATATCCTTTACAAAGCGTTGGCGGGGAGACTGATTCACTGACTAATCTTGATGAGAGGTGTGAAATAATCTCTAGTAGAACTATAAGAAAAAAGTATACCTTGTTTATGGTATAAATGGTGGTCTGAAAGGATCCTTTTCCCTCCAAGAATTCTGCTATATGCTAGGACCTTTCGGTCCTCTCTCCTTACGATAGATGGGGCTTGTGCTACCAAGTATTCAAATATAACTATGGGCACTAATATACATAAGTAAATTCTCCATTGGCTGTTTACTTAAATATGTCTGACCTTTGTATCTTTATTTTTTCAACCAGAATAAATTACAGTAAAATGTTCATTGAAAGAATGCTAATTAATAAACTTTAATAGTTACCTGCATCGGTGGGCACACAAACTAAATGACAAGCTCGTCTAGCCTGGTTTACCTTGAATAGGTAGGCCTGGTTTCAAATGCTAGCCTAATGTAGTTGAGGATTGTCTTTCCAAAATGGGTTTCCCCTGCCACTCCACAAAAATGTGGGTACTTTTCCTATTCACTTAGCCTCTTCATAACTCATTGGTGTAAATATTTTGATAGCCTGGACGAGTAGTAATAAGTGGCGCAATAAAATTTACCAATAAACTTTTATAGTAACGTAAGACAAAGCTATGTTATGAAACTACCACTTTAAACAGTCAATTCAATTTATGCGATTTCTACATTTACTTTCCATTTATTTTAAATGCTCTCCACTAATTAAATTCCACTATATATTATATTAACTATTAAACATATTTGTCTAATGAATGGGGTGAATTTACTATCGAGAATAGGTCATGTCCTTACATGATTACATTTCCTAAAAAAATTAGACAACTAACTAATATGGTATCTATAGAAGCCGTCCCCTTAAAAGTTGATCAATAGCAACAGGACTAATATAAAAACCTATATTTGCGAACAACATTGGCGTATTATTATTATTATTATTATTATTATTATTATTATTATTATTATTATTATTATTATTATTTTAAATGACTTGATGCTATCTATTAAAACTGACAGCTGAAGACCACATGATTAAATGAATGAACATATGAAAGTGGTTCTATTTACTTTTGTAACTGTTCTGTTGGTATTTTACTGCTACGATTCTTACAAACCATCTGGGCTGTTCACATTTATCCACACTAATTAGAGCAGATATGGAGCAGAAAAACAGACATAATTACATGGGGACAAACAGAATTGTAAAATCAATTTTTTTGTTTGTGTTTGCATAAAATGTTAATTTTTTTCGTTATTGAATTTTTCATGATCTCAAAACTTTCTCTTAATATGAGAAAGTAAAAATCGACAGGTAACCTCTATTAATTTGTCATGTACAAGACCTTAGTTTGTTTTAGCTCTAACATTGTTTGAATTAATGTAATTTCCTGTATAACTTTAGATTTCTAAAATTTTATTAATGGTTTACGATAAACATTAAAAAAAATTATTCCTTAAGCACACGAATCTTAATTTTACATGAAAATAGTCATACTTGTACAGACCTTAACGACTTCCGTGCTTTCTTTGTTTGTTAAAATATAGATAATTTCAAGATGAATTTGACCAGCTTTTGGAAAACATTCTCTGTTGCTGTTGGCTACATATTATATTGTACTTCCACTGTTAATGCTAAAGATTATTCTTAAATTTCCAACAGCTTTTTTTTTACCACTTTCACGACAAATAATATGAGATATTATACCAATTTCAGAAAGGATTAGAATTTATATTTCAGAGTGTTCAAAAAATCAAAATAAATATTGCTATACAATAGGATCACAACTTCACCTCTCCTGCAGGCTCAGAAAAGCATTCATTCTAATTTCGGTATTTATATTAATAACTAAAACATTTTTTGAAATACGTATTTGTTATTAAGTGGTGGTTCTGGTGACAACAGAAAACTTTGAAGGGAAGTTTTATTGTAAAATAATATGAATAATTGGACATTTTGATGGGGTTTACTTCTGCAGTAATGTTGATGAGTGTTTTGTTGAACAAGTGAGTTGCTTATCACCAACCTCTCTGTGTCATTACTATTCTGTAACGCCTCTAGCATTCATAACAGGATCAGGAGGTAGAAGAATTTAAAGATATTTCAAAACCATTGACACGGACTGTAAGGAGGAAATATTATTATCAATTTATCCATTAATTTCCAGGGTGTATTTCTATCAAGATCCCTTCAACTTCTCTGATGAAAACCCACCCAAATATTCATCCCCATACTTCATAACACAACCTTAGTGAGTACATACTTGTCTTTTTCTTACGACAGCGCTCATTCGGAAAGCAAATCTTTGTTCACACCAGAAACATTAATAATAGGCAATATTCCTGATCACTATTTTAAAAGTTCTTCTTTACTTCATGACTTATCAATATGGTCTAAATCCTCTCGTAATATTCATAACATTCTTTGTGAGTTTAGGTGACAAGGTCTTATTGGAATTACCAGATGAGAAAAGTTCTCAAAGATATCACCAGAAACTTACATTCATTCGTTCATTAAAGGAGAAGTTGGATACCTGATAATGTCCCTATCTGAGCGTAAAACAGTCACGTTAGTGATTCACGGGAGTGAGTTTTATCATGGGCATCAGAACTTTAGGGTAGGCACTAAGTGGCCAAAGGTTAGTCTTCTCGGGGTTCTATCGTATTATTTCTCGCGTTTAAAGTAAACCGGATACCATCGTACGTGTTCTAACGACCAATCTTTAGTCGGAGCTAACACTTTTAGATCGGGGTCTCGTCATTTCGAACTAGAGGCACTTTGTATAGTTTTCTCAAAAACCAGCCATTGATGTCCAACACTCTTTCTAACCGTTCCCACGGATCTAGAAGGTCATTTTCGATGACGGACTAAACCAAATTATGAACAGAACAATTTGATTGGAGATACTCGGTGCTTGAAAATAAATGAGTCACGCTGGTCCTCGGAATATCTCGCATATATCCCGTGGTCTGTAGAGGCAAACCATCGCAAGGCACACCATGCCCGTAAGATGACAGAAAATGGTCATGCCTTGCAGTGCACACTATTTTTAAATACTTCGCAACATATTTTATTGCGTATCTCCTCTCAGACCAGCATCATCATTTTCAATGTCTAATGGACATGTTAACTAAACAAAATAATATTATTAAATAGAACTAACTATGATTTCTTGCTTATTGGACAGCTTTCATTTATATATAAACATATACATTATGTTTAGTTTTGTAGTCCTAAACGCAATTAGAAAAATTTTATATTATTATTAAATTAAAATAGGCCTGGGATTTGTGTGTGTGTGTGTGTCAAATAATAATAAACAGGTTACCGACAATTTCCCAATTCTCGTGAAATAAAGTAGTAAATAATGGTGTGGTTATTTATTTTTTAATTTGAATTTAATTTAAGAAAGTTTTAAGTTATGTCTTGTTTCAACTAAGTATAATCAAGTATTTTCAATGTAAAACTGTGAATTTAGAAATAAATACATTCATTTAGATTAGTTTAGTACTTTAAATTAATTTAATTTATCTAACACCCTATTTTATTATTTTTACTACAAAAAACATGTTTAGAAAAAGTGAACCTCCTCCTTTCTATGTAGATATTCGTAAGATTTTTTTTTACTGAATAAAAGAGAAGATTAAAAAAAGTGACCGTTACAACTCGAACCAAATCTGTGCGGAACAGGAATTTCCACATCGCTGAATCCATTGTGAGAGTTTGAGTCTAGTATTGGAAAGTGTTCCCGCGATGGGAATCTTGTTTTGGGGAAACACTTCATTGTTATTCAAGACTACACCGAGCAATGCCTTCAACTTCCCAACACACGAAGGTGGAACTTCTGAGGAAGCTCAGCACGACCACGTTTTGTGACTTGGACGAGGTGGCCTCTCTTCTTCTTCCCGGCTGCAGAGATAACCTTTTGTGCCTCGAACACACGTATGAGGTTTTTGTACATGTTTCAACACTGATTTCAGCACAAATCTGCTTTTACAATGTGAGCAACCAATTATCACGACTTATTTAGAAAAAAGCCACTATATTGTAGATTGGTATTAGCATAAGTCCTAATCTTAAGCGAAGAGTTATAACAAATTAATAAAATGAGACGGTCCTATTTTAAGGATTAGCCTTTTAGAAACTAAATTTTTTTGGTCAAAATTTTTTTATTAATTTTTTTGTTATTTTATAGGTTTTGATGATACATACATATATATATATCATAAATTATAGCTGCAGATTACATGAAGTGACGTATGAATAAGTCAAAGTAGACATAATAAAGAATCAAAATGTTGGATAAGGATCTTCCTATAATAATTTGGTTGTACTAGTAGTATTACGTTCGAAAATTTAACAATGATTTCCCTATTTTTCAAACAAAGTAGCTAGAAAATTTAACTCAAAATTACATTTGAAAGAAGTAAATTTAATTAAATGTATTTCGTAGATATATTTATAATTAAAGTATACAATAAACATTTAATTTTTAAATGCATTAACCATGTTCAAAATAGATTTTATTTTAGTTGGTTAATTTAACTACTAAAACAAAATAATTACAAGAATGACCGTGGGAGTATACGTCCTTTATTTTTTAGTAACCACTTCAATGGTTATCTCGTGATAACTGCTATCTTTATTTTAGTACGAATGTATCCACTAAATTAAGTAAGAAGTCATCAACCTGTGTGTATGGGGTTTTAGGCGTCACTGCTTACACAATTTGAATATATACAAATTATATTAAGAAGGCTGACTACCAGAACGCTGAATCACTATCTTGGTGTCGAGAAATTTTGGATTTGTCAGCAATTATTAATTTGATATATAAAAATATCCTCTACGTAGAAATTGAGGAAAATAGTATCGCAATGTATTTATATTACTGTTTATATTTTATTTTTAATTTTTTTAATATACTGAAAAGACGAAGCTAGCTTTTTTTTTTCAGAAAAGTTTAACGCAATAATATCGCATTTCTGAGAATAACTTAAATGGTTAAGAAACAATCAATAGCTTTCCTCAAGCCAATAAAGTATTTTTTTCAACAGAGTCACAACAGAACATATATCTACATAAATGAGAGTGGTTTTAATGGTTTTGAAGTTTCAGAACTGGCGTTCTAATAAGTAACAAAGCAGTGTGAGGATATTCCCCTTCAAGCAAGTGGTGCCTTAATAATTTTCTCTAGGGCTTGGTAAAATAGTATAAATGGGATCTTCTATCTTTATTGGATTCCAAAACACATCACGGTAGTAAAAAGAGTATCTGACATTTACAAAAGATATTAACACTATGGCAATACGTCAAGACATGTGATCTATATTGCTATTAATTTGATTATATATTATCAATACGTATACAATAAAATAATTTGTTCCCATAGTGTCCTACTGCATGTCAAGACTATCCCTATCTAACTACCTTGTTGAGATAGGGATTAGTATGGTATACTTATAAAGGAAATGCACCTGCATTTGCTTGAAGATAGAGTGAGGAACTATTTGGTGAAACCCATTCTAATAATATCCTAATGAGATTCGAACGACTACCTTGATGCTACCAGGAAAACAGACAGTATGACCTTGGTGTTTAGTCCGCGTGCCCACAGATATGTTTTCTGACCCCCAAAATGTATGTTGATGTTTTCTAAAAGGTATTTCTTAACGTATTATTAATGTAATATACCCCAAACTGTAACATTTGTTAACATTAGGGGATATAACACATGGACCTATTCGCACAATTGGTCATGAAGTATAGGATATAAAGTTTGCCATAAAATATATCACTGGTAATGGAAAGGTAAAAACTAGAGACTCGAATTCCAGCTGTTTGGTTTCCAACAAATGATCTTCCAATTCTCTATCCACGCTAATAAGGCTGCAATGCCTAGTAAACTAGCCTCCCTACTTCTAAGAATAAGTCGTTTAGTGACAGTCTTTTTAAAAGTAGTCCAATAATAAAAAGCCAGAAAGCCATTACCCACTACCAGAGTGTGATTACATTTTATTAGTCAGTAGAAAAAACCATGATTACTAATGATTGAGTCATTAACTCACTTGACATAAGATACAACTTTTTTTATGAAAAAGATATATTTAAACTTAATGTTACAACACTGATTATAGGTTTTCAGTAATTATGAGTTTAATTTGTGTGAAACTAGTTCTCATAGCGCTTCTAATATCTCACTTTTACACCGCTAATGTTCGAAAATTTAGATGATAAAAAACCTGTAAAATCTATTATGTCCATTGCAGTCTTAACTGTGGGCCGTTGTAATGATTTTAGTGAGTTAAGCCGGGCTGTAAGTGTATCTTCAAAATTTTATATTTTGCGTAAAGAATTTGGTATTCTCTAGATTAAAAAAGTTTTGCCCAAAAATAAAAATGGTTGGGAACCTTCCTTAAAAATATATAGAATTTACCATAAAATAACTTTAAAGTATTTTACTGTAGCTTATTGAGGTTTTGTTAATAAATCATTAAAGCTTGAATAAATATAGTAGTAATAATTATTATGTAGCAATGAAAATATTAAGAGATGATCCCCAACAAAGCTTATTTTGGATTTTGTAACAAAAATTTATAAATAAAAGAGAATAGTTATAGTTTACTAAAAAAATATCATGACACAATCGCATACACTCTTTCATATTGTATACTAGCAATTCGATCCGTTCTTCTCCCGGAAAGGTTACATCTAAATTATATAAAAAATATAAGGTTCAACATCCAGCTACCATCTTTTTTATAGTTCCTCCCCGCACAAATTTGAGATAATTTTGGCAATCCCAAATCAATTATATCATTCAATAAATTAAAAGAAATTCTAAATATCTTAAACAAAACATTACCTAGCCTACAAACTGAATGCAGAAAAGAGCATTAACAATGAATTCTTTGACTAAGCACGATGATAAGATAAGTGAATCAAAGTAATACACATTAACAAAAAACAGATTCCACCAAAGAGAATAAAGGACAGATTCCACCAAAGAAAATAAAGGAAATAAAATAGAGTGCTACAGAAACATGTTGAATAAATGAGCAACATGCTTTCACAAGCTCTGTCACTGAGCCACGTGGCCAGAAATTGTTTAGTTTAATTATTGTTACATTGCTCTTATGATAACTTATCCTTCAATTTTTGTCTATGTAATTGAAAAGCTAATGTGTATCCTTTAAGAAAATATCTGGTTTTGGTGTTCATTTATTTTTAGGTTTTTGGTTTTCCTAAGTGAAATTATTTTTTTAGTGGGTAAAGAAGTTATTTTTATAATAGTTTAGGAAATCTGAACAAACTCAAAGCTCTAATTTATAGAGTCCCTATTTTGTAATTCCAAACTTTACATCTTGTATGAGATTCTGGAGTGGTCCCTCTATTTTCTTCCTAAATTTCAATTTTTTTGCCACACGGATAGAATGGTTATTATTTAGGTTTTGAAGATGTCCACCCCAAAAGATTTTCTGGGTCCCCATTTTAAATTATAATTGTGCGTAGATATCTGACTATTTGGAGTTAACCCTCTATATTTAACAACAATTTCAATTTTATATGCTACCGATTTTTTTTCTGATGCCGGTTTTGGAATTTTGGTAACAATATCTGCCCTCCCCATTTTTAAGTCCTTCATTTTTAAAGTGTTGAAATTTTTTAGCAAATTTCAAATTTTCCAAAACTTGTTATCCTACCCAAAAACTATCTGTAATTTGTAAAAATGATCTTATTCCTATTTATCATGAAAAACTATTTAGAGATAATCATTTTAAGATCAATATTCAAGGCCATATTAAAAAAATTTCATAAATTCTTTAATTTCCCATAAGTATACTTCTATAAAATTAATTAAATTAAAAAATCAATGGTAAATTATTATAATAATTGATAAGGTAAAATGGCCACCCGATTTAAATTCTTAACAAAATTGGTAGAGCTATTTCCAATTACATTCAAATAAAAATCAATTAACGCTAAACTATTATAAAATAGTTTTTGTATGAAAAACAAATATATATAATTATGTATAATGTACAAGGCCGTAGCCAGCCAATAATTTCAAGGGGGGTTTGGTGGGTCCATCCCCCAATTGCCGAAGGCTAGAAAAAATTATATATATTAAACACCTCTAAAAGCTCTTTTAAGTGCGTTTTATGGTAACACAGCCCCCTAATTTGTACTTTTACCTTAATTTTGATATTGTTTGAACCATAAATAAAGCCATATATATTTTGTTCATAAAATTTCAGGGGGGGTTTGAACCCCCAAAACCCCCCCTTGACTACGGCCTTGATAATGTAAACAACTTAACATATAACAACCTTTAACCAAATCGCCAAAGCTATTTTTTAAAGTATTCTAATTTAAGAAAATAGGTTACCAATAAGCTACCCAGACACATTTTTTCCCGAAAAACTTTTATACGACTTTATTTGTGCTAAGAACTGGGTCAGATATTCATTAAAAAATAGTCATTTTCAAAATAACTTGAATTTTTTAAAAATACTTTATTTATAAGCTACCTTTTAGCAAATATTTACTCAAAAACCAAGTATACATTAGTATTTGGGAGGTCAAACGCTCCGTAGCTATCCATTTTAAACAACGGGTGACCTGGTGGTCTAGGGGTAAGGTGTAGGACTTCTGTTCTGGGGGTCCGGGGTTAAATCCTCAGTCCCGGCACAGATTTATCTGATTGACAAACCTTTCCTTCACCTCTGACAAGACGTGAATTAATCACAACTTGTGAGTGTGTGGAACGCCAGGACTCCACCGTGGTTCGGATTCCACTTTAAGCGCTAGGTCCTCCATTGCATCTCACAATCACGTTGCCATTACACATTAGCGTAAATGCATATAACTCGAACTGGTAGTAAGACGTGGTGCTAATAATAATACAATTAGAACAAAATCCTTAGGGACATTTTCGAAAAATTTGTAAGTCAAACACTCACTCATTAATAAACTACCATTAATTTGAAGTCAATGGTCAAAATCAATAAATCTTCCCGAGGTACAGCACAATAGATTCTAAACATAAAATTTGAAAAAATCCCACAAAACCGATGTGGATCCGTGGCCAGGGACAGTCAGACATTCAGACAAACAGAACGGCAGACCGACATTGGGATGGCCACAATAGTAAAAGCCACTTTTTTGACGTAAAATGTTAATATTAATCAAAATGCCGAAAATTTATATTCACGACTACAATACTTTCTTTTGATATGAGAAAGTAAAGGTAAAAATAAGTTAGAGCTCACTTGAAACATATTTAAAATCAAGCCGGTAAAATGTTTCTTTTTAAAAACCTCCAATATGTAAAGATGACATATTTCTTAGTTTTTCCAAAAATATATATATAATTACAGCCATACGTCATTTTATTTTAGTCTACACATTTTAACAAAGGGAGTTTTGACGGTTTAAATCCATGATATGGATGAAAATGTAACCATATAAAATGCAACAGCACTTTTTGCGAGAAAGTTTGGGAAAACCTAAACGATACTTTACATGGGGAGATTCAGTCATCCCTATTCATCCGTTTTTCAAAACACATTTTATTTATATCCAGCAATCCAGTATGTTTTGAACCTAACGTCATTCTTTAACACACATTTACCCTTCTCCTCTATTTTATCACATGTTATTCCGTTTATTCTAAGCTTTCGGTATTCCTACATAGTCTAGGTCCCATATATCTCAAATTATTAACTCTCTTCTCTATTACTTACCAAGTAATACCAAGTACCTCTTGCCAAGTAAAATATTCTGTTAATGTACGCGTTTCTCAAGAAGTGAAAGACATAATTTTTACTATAAATTATTTCTTATGTACAGTATATTTAATGTGCAATGCTACTTTTGGTACAAAGTAATTGACTTATAATACTTAGCTTCTCAATATTGTACACTTTTTATTTCACATAACATTAATTTTTTCCCTTTGACTCCATTTTCGGATCACCTGACGTCCCACAGTTTGAGAACCAGTGGTCTAAGCTATCTTCTAAATCTCTATTCTTTTGTTGATGTAATTAATAACCTTGGTTTGGAAGCTAGAATTAAAAAAGTTGTATAAGTTTCGTTTATCATCGTTAGGGAATACTTTATAATACCATTTATTTTAATAGTCAACACATTAAGGATAGTCAATTTTAGCCTATTTTAAATCATAAGTTTGGAATTTATTGTTGCTAAAGTAAAATGTCCTCCCAGCTAAATCAATTTAATCTAGAACTTATCTCTAATTTAACCATCTCATATTTGATAATTTACTCAGTCTTTTTTAAATGTAAATATAAAAACTACTTCTAATAAGGTTTCAAATTACTATGCAGAAGATCCAACCTTTTGAATTACTCATGTACGCTATCTGAGCATCAGTACAAAATACCTGTTTTTCAGGGTTGTAATCAACAGACACATTATGAGTGTATATATTTTGATTGAAATTGGCTAGAACATTTTTATTTCACGCTTTTGACAAAATTTTTAGATGCTCTTTTCATAATTGAGTTTAATACAAATCATGTTTTTATCGATCTTGTGTAGCTACTTTAGTTGACTTTTCATTGACTTTCTTATGACTGGCCTTCTTGACCAACATAATTAACTTTTTAATTAAATAAATAAATATGTAGACATATGATTGCATGAGTGAATAGAGTACGGTCTGGTAGAAAAACAGACAACCTCTTAAAATAATTATTAAATGCAGAGTAAAAGACCAACATTGACTAAAAGAGGCTTACTAAATTTAACAAAATATTTATAAAATGATTGCTAATGAACACATGGATTTGCGTGTGAAAACATGAAATACGATTTTGTAAAGTTTTAAACTCTCAGATAAGATTTTCCTGTCACGCAAATGTGGGTACCTTATTTCTACCTTTCTCGTTCCTCCTCAATAAGCTTAAATACACGGTTAGACCAAATTGGTGGTAAAACCGGGTAGAAAAAAAAACAAACACACACGTACACCGGTGGCTAATTAATATTAAGCTTTCAATAAATATAAATACGTGGCGTGGAGGACGAGGTTCAAATCCAGAGAGTGGACTTGGGGTGGTTTTTCAAACATGACTTATAATTAGGGTTTTGGCACTCCCTCTCCACGTTAATGTGTATTCATTCTATTAAATTACCTTTCTCATTACTAGCCTATAGATTAAGACTGTCCTGCCGATGATGAAGGGATAAGGGTTCAAATCCCGGTCAGGTCAACTGAGTTTCTCCCCCCTCCTTAATGGATTCCCACCCTTCTTTAACGTAAATACTGGTAGATTATCTTTAAACTGCTTCCTTCCTCCTCCAACCCCAGTAGAGAAATTACCATGGATGCGTGTAGCCTGAGCAGGCAGAAAGACGCGACTATAAAAAAAAAGTCACTATGCATCTCGTGCTAGTAGCTAAAAATATTTCAAAATTAATTTTATTTTAACAGCACGTCTTACAGCCTGTACAAGTCATAGGCTAAAAAAAATTCTTATTAAACTCACTTATTAAAATTATTGTAACTTAAACCTAAGCTCGCGAAATATAAGTCAATTGATCGGATTCTGCAATAGTCACTACCCCTAAGGCATAGTATTGCATCTCATAGTGTCTACAAGAGGGAGTAGACCTTCATTTAAAATGCTGAATGGAGACATTATAAGGGGTCCCTCTCATTATTATCTTGTTTTCCGATTGTGGGGAAACTGTGGCTCGAAACTCGGAATAAGGCATTGAGATAAGATTATTCCTAAAATGTTTCCCATTCCTCCCACACGAAAATTTGAATACATTTACTCTATAATATCTTCCTCATCCCTACTCGTAGATACCTCATTGACATAGTTTTGCCAGTATCCTAATGGGTGGTAATATGTGGAGCAATATTAAAGAGGTCCAGAACACTGAGGTATCCAGGCATACTGTATAAAATTTATCAAATTTAAAAATACTGAAATTTGTTTACCCCTGAGAAACGTATACATTTCAAACATCTGAAGCCGGGTATCACCACGCGAACAAAATCTTGCTCCCGGTACGTAAGACAACAAAATATTTAAGCCCCTTTTTATGCATTGAACTTGACAGTGATTGAGGATTTTTCGACTCTGTTTTTTTTAATCCTCTTAAGTGGTATCTAAAAAATGTAAATATATTTAATAGTGGATCTTACCTTACCGGTCCTTATATTCGAGGCAGGTTGAGTTTTGTATATATTCGTCTAGATAATAATTATTAAAGGATTAAGAAAAATTGGAAAGATTTTGGTGTTTCGTGTTTCACGCGCTGTACATATACACAGTTTTTAAACGACTTAAATTAATTATTTAGAGACTCGCCTCTTACTTTGCCATATATTCAGAAATTTTAATAAATAATTCAATAATGTGTGTGTGTATTTAAGCTATTTTTGTAAAGTGTCTAACTTGAATATAAACGATTTATTATTTTGTTCAGTCACCTGTAAATAAAAGGGGGTTCATTTCCATAGAAAAAATAATAAATATTATTAATTACAGCTCACATTAATAAAGTTTCAATCCTAATTAATTATAACTAGTCGTCATACCCATGCAAAAATAATTCAACCTAAGTCATGTTTATTGAATTTACAAATAACAGATATCCTAGAGACAGTTAAGACTTTTGTGATTTTTGTTTAAATATACAGATTACAACCTTTCATTAGCGATACCAACAAACTTTTTATAGCATAAGAACACTGTCATTTTTACCATTTACTCAGATATCAACTTAAGTTATGTAAAATTTTATATAAACATTGTTGGCTATTAAATTCTCTCAATATTTATATCTCACTTGTGTTAGTTATGGTAAAGCTTATAAGATAGGGTAGGTTTCAGTGTAACAAGGTAATATTGCTTTCTTTCAGTTCAACCAAAACCCAAAAAAGGCATAGTAGGTTCAGTAACAACGTACCAGACTGATGTTTGAAATTATTTCCGGCATACTCGATGGCAAACCATATGAACCTGGATCCGTTCAAAAATTACTGGCACCATCTCACAAGCGCCTAGAACACGTGCGACCAATTCTTTTGCGCTGACCACAGCACCTTTTATAAACTAGTGATTTTACATTTCCCCATGAGAAGAAGTCCATAGTAGTCAGGCCCGGCCACAGTCAACTGTTGACACGTGTCGATTGCTCAGTCGGGGATGCACGTTGTCGACCTGCCCCTGTGGCATCTATAACGATTTTTGGGGGAGAAGGAAGGGTTTCCGCCACCAAACTGCTTACATAAATCTACTGATTTTGTATCTCCCTATTACCTCTCTGATTTTTGCATATCAATTATTAACACGGTGTGTATAAGGGTGGCCAATGGCCATATTACGCAACTACTGCCTAGCGACAGCGATTTGATCGCAAACGTGAGCGATTTTTGTTCTCTCATATAAATAACATTGCTTGTCTTTCTGGCGTCCTGATCGTGACATATTATATTTTATAGTAACGATCAGTTCACAAGTATGGTCATGTCCTATATATATTTATAATATAAATTAATTTTATCCACACCGGTGAACACGCAAACAAAGGTGTCAGTCTTATCCTGTCCACGAGTCACGGAGAGGTTATAGGTATGCAAATAAACCGGGTGGTTTCTAAGGTGGGGAACACCAAAAATGAATACTTGCATCACACTAAGCTATAATAATTGTTAATTTTATTATCTCTGAAATTTGACTCTCACTAAGATATTTGATTGATAAAACTGTCAACGGAGACGCTGGCCACACAATGGACCTCTTAGCATTGCATTATACATCATTTATGTTCTGACACTGTGATCTCTACACACGATTAATTCTATTGTCCAGATTGACAAACTGTTGAGCATTAAAAAAACTGATTAGAAATGTCATTGAATCGAATTGAATTGATGGCTACGTTGTAACCAAGAGAACCACTACTGTTAAGGGTGCCGCTACTTGGAAGGAAATCTCCTCACACTGTGATATTTATTAAGCGAATGATAGTTTTTAAATCCTTATTTGTCTAATCAATTCCTGTTGTGTCCATACTAAAACGTCTTTAGGTTTTAGAGGAAGGCTATATCTATTATTGTATGCATTTACTTTGATCGTAGAACTGTAATATTTGGCGGCAAGATTCTTTTAAAATGAGAAAATTATGTATTTTGACAATTTATAAAAAAAAGCCAACATTATAGCTCTTAAATGTTTTATTTCAAATCCTATCAATATTTTAGTATTTTAAAATCTTAATCCGATAAAAGTGACTATGAAAGGAAAATGTGATTTTTTTTTTTTGCTTTTCACTAAAAGTTTTTTTTATCTATTCCAAATGTGAAGTTGTTTGTGTCATGTCTCCATTTTGGTATCTTTCAACTCAATTTATTAGTAAAACATAGTTTAAATAATCAACCATCTTACAAAATTAATATTGTGAGACAACTAAATATCTGCAGTTCGTTCCAATGCTCCAGGTGATCTCTTTAAATATAATTGTGAAATTATTTATTTTAATAAAATACTTTTACTATAGAAAAAATTGTTAAATACATAATTTTGTCTTTGAAAAAAAAAGTTGCTTTTTTAATACACCATAGTGATTAAATTGTCGAATGATTTCCGACTATTTAGAGAAAACATTATTAATGCTGTTTTTGTATATTTCTGTCTAAATATAAGGTTATATAAATGATAAAAAACATTATCAAGCTTATATATCCTTAGACTTACATGAAGAATAGATTTTCATAGGATTAACACTAAAAGTAATAATATAATTTTTATTTTATTCAAAATAAAAAAATAAAATTACTAATAAAAAATGTCAGAATACAACTCTTCCCTCGTATTTGTTCCCTGAATAATTACGTTCGGAACTCAAACATGAAAGTAAGACTAGACATATTAAGCCCAGCTTAGGCCCTTTACAGTACCAAACTGGCTATGCTTTAATCGGCGTCTTTTGACATCTTGTTTATAAATATATAAGTGTAGTAAATTATGACTTATTCTTAGCACTTATCATGTCTCCATTTGATGGATATTTAATCATTACTCCTATGAGAATCTTCTTAGTACCATTTTGGCTTTTTATAGACATAGGAAATTTACAAATAAGCCAACGTTCGGGTTAGATTTAATGAATACTATAATGATTGGTTACATTCTGGAATTTGCTGATATTTGTGACACAACTAAACTAACACTGTCTATTAATTTGTTTGGTTGATAAAATCATAATCGGGATGTTATGACATATAAGTTATTTCGCGCACGCACATCCCGAATGTGTAGCTAAGATCAATGCTAAAAACAATTATTTATATATATATATATATATAAATAATTTATATATATTAAATAATTTATATATATAAATAATTTTATATATATAAATAATTTATATATATTAAATAATTTATATATATATAAATAATTTATATATATATAAATAATTTATATATATAAATAATTTATATATATAATATATATATGTATAATATATAATATATATATGTATAATATATATAGATAACTTATATATATATATATATATATATATATATATATATTAGGGGTGTGCGAGTAGGAAATTTTCGCTTTGAGTCGAGTTCAAGTCAAGTTTGAACTAAACCATAGAATTTGAGTAATATGGAGCATTATTGAACAAGAAATATTACAAGTTGAATTTCTGTGATAGATCCATGCATAAACCATAAATAAGTATACATTTTATTTAAAGCTACAACTTAGTATAAATGTAAAGCTGTTAGAGCAATTGAATGATTTTGTGTATCTGGCCAGAATGTTCTGTATAAATGGAAGGATAGACGGTGAGATTGACAGACGGGTGAATGCAAGAGAATAGTTGGATGTATGTGGACTATCGCAAAGAATGAGGTAATATCAAAAGAGGCAAATATAGTGTAGCCCAAACTCTCGGCTTAGAGCGGCCCAAATACAAATAATGGAAAACAACAAAAGGATAAGTTAAGATATGAAAATTAGAGTGGGCAGTGAGAGTAATTATTTTTTAT